>SMLS01070110.1:0-13818 GCA_004785975.1 Popillia japonica
TTCTCATAAATCTCCCATTTTTGAAATAAACTTCGCCGTGCCGTCGTATTTTTTTATTCCCTCTTCTTCCTCCGCGTCTTCTACTTCTTTTGCCCTATATAATGAACGCTCCCCTTGGAAAAATGTTTTACTTTTTTTCCGTGTTGTTATTGTTGTTTCCACTTTCAGACTTGATCTAGCATAAAATTTATGTTCGTAATCCTGTTGCTGCATGAACGTTAGGATGTTTTTTATTCCTAGAAAAATCATATGACGAAATTTCCCTCAGCTTAATTCGCATATGGATCTGGGAACTTCGGGCGGAATATCCTGCTTGCCTACGTAATACAATACAAGATAGCAGTATCTCGTTAGGGGTTTCAGATACAGACATGGTAATTATGTAGTACTTACGAGCAAGCTTTGCCTTAATGTACGTTGCAGATTTCGATTTAATTATTTAGCGTTATTGAGATGGTGTAGTAACTCCTCTAAGTGTAAAGGGAAATAATTTTGAGGGGGTGTTTTATACTAATTGGACATCTATCGAGAAATTAGTCTAATAATAAATTATTTATTGCTCCTAATATTAATTAATAAAACTAATCTATCTAGTTTTTCCATCATCTCGCTTGTATTTTTATTAAATCACTAATCTACGTATATGTAAAAGCAAATAAGTAAAACTAAACTAACCACTAACCTGGGTTCAAGTGCCGCCGAACGGTATTAGACGAAATAAACGTATAAGCATATGACAATGCAAAAAAGGCTGTCCTATTTGTGCAATGTGCAGATGATGCAGATCATATTCTTTTAGCCTGTAACAGAATTAAATATATTTTCGTAAAAATTAGTTTAAAAATATAGTTAGTTACGTTCTTCGCTTACCACAAATCTGCAATTTTCCTTCACACTTTATTCAGGCTTAGGACTGACAGTCTAAATCACTGGCGTGTTTAAAAATTGCAGTGAACTCCACTGTCTGGTTTGTGTTAGTAAAAAAGACGACAAATACAACACGTACCTTACACAATCGATTTCCTCAACTTAAATCTGAAATTGAAGGAATCAAATCGATGTAGTTGATAACGTCACTAATTCACTCACTGATGCACAATTCAAGTTTGAAAGAGTGTAGCTGGCGCAATGTGCTAACCAGAACAAGTGACTCTTCCGAAACAGCAGAATTATTAAATAGATGTCAATACTAAGGTAACTCAAAATAGAGTCGCCTTATCCTATCTTGATAGGACAAGATAACCGACGCTACCTCCACAGATACGGTTTTAATTGGTAACAAGAGATAACTCAAAATGGAGCCATCCTTTAAAACATCTACAGAAAATAGCTTGTAAGGGAACTCAAAATGGAGTCGCCTTATCAAAATAGAACATATTAGAGGTTATACGTTTTTAGAGCTATAAATAAGATAACCGACAGTACCTCTACAGATATCAATTTAATTTATTCCAGGGGATAACTCAAAATGGAGTCATCCTCCAAAAAATTTAGAACATTTTAAAGATTATAATTTTTTAGCAGTATATGCAAAATAAATAGACAAAATATGCAACAAACCTCAACAGATATAATGTTAATGTCTTAAATATTTTAACTGTATCGGGAGATAACTCAAAATGGAGTTATCCTCCAAACATTTATACAACACAACTGGTAAGGTAACTCAAACTAGAGTCGCCTTATCAAAATAGAACATTTTAAAGATTATGAGTTTTGGTAATATAGACAAAATTATCAAAGAAATCCTCCACAGTAATCACTTTAATTTCTGCAATAGACTGGTTAAGTATTTTCATTGCTCTAGGAGATAACTCAAAATGTAGTCATCCTCCAAACATTTATACGACAACTGGTAAAGTAACTCAAAATAGAGCCGCTTTATCAAAGTAAAACATTTTAGTACCACGGACAAAGTAGTCAACAAAACATCAATAGAAGTCATTTCAATTTCTAACTCAAAATAAACATTCACGTTATTAAGTTCACAGCTAGAAGACATTTAACTACCTCAAGAGAAATTCAAATTTGAATCGCCACTAGACAGTTATCGTTTGATACATCATATTGACAAATTAGTATAAAATAAACTAACCATTAACCTGCATTTGAGTGCTGTTGAACTGTAATCAAATCTTGCTCAATCCTGAGACATATTGGATGAAGGTGCATCTATGTATGTGGCGCTAGACAGAAAGCAAAAGAAATCCAGTGAACTTAAACTAACCACTAACCTGGATTTAAGTGCTATTGAACTGTAATAAAGAAATAAAGCATTAATATATCAAAACTTTACTATATATCATATATACTTACAATACTTCACTTGTTCGTAACACTCCACTACAGTTAATGTCGAATACATCACTATATTCACAAATAAATAAGCGAATATACATAATACATACATCGAAAATTTGAGTTAAAATTTCGTTTAAGTAATTTTGAAATTATAGCATTTTACAACGAACAAAAACCAAACAAACGTAAAATAGACCTTATTTTGAACTAAACAGTAAGAATTCTTCTAGGTTAGAACTTCACGGTTAACAAAATACATCAATTACGTTCAATACGCATACATTCTAGCAATTATCCCACACCTTTAACAAAATTCATCCGATCATACATCTTACACGGCAGACTACCCATTCAACACCAATATCTTCAAACAATCAGTATCCCACAGCTTAAACAAAAATACGTCAATTTACATAGCAGACTGACATCCAATAAGAACACGTTCCATGCTCCTCAAGTAAAGTAGAGGTGACGCACACAAGTTTGAGTCTTCCTCGATCCTCCCATGAACGACGAACACCCCCAACGAGTTTGCTAGACCTCGTACAGAGGTATGTGGTGTCATTGGAACCGTGCCATTCGAGCACCCACCCGGAAAAAATCCAAGTGTCAAACAAGAAGCGAATGCCTGACGAACATAAGAAATCTGAAACACTCGCACTATTGTACGCCCCCCCCCCCTCGCGTTGCAAAAGGTGGACGGAAATTATCCGTATTCATATTGGAGCTAGACTACCAGGTTAGCAGATTCCGTTCATGCCATATTACGGCATGAGCGGAATTAATTAAATCAATTAATTTAACTGGGGATATTGAATACAACGAGAATACGCACAATATAAACACGTTAATAGATATACGAACTAGATGCGTCCGCGTTTTGTTTAAAAACCTTTGATTGCTTAATAACGTGCGCATGTCGCGCTGTCAATTTGACAGCTTCATCCGTCCGACTGCTACCTAGTCGGACGGACCAAAAACAGACGATCTCCGATGTTATGACAGCATGATTGTCCGTACAGTGGGGTTAGCTTAAATTGTGTTGATGCTGATGGCGGTAGCTTTATATTATAACTGCGCGGCGCAATTAATACGGATCGTGAGCTAACCACGGAACTGCACTCACACTGTCGCCTTTAACTATCATCAATCTGATAATATAACCATACCGTTCGTGTTCATATTGTCTTTCAAAAAAAAAGGAAACACTAATCTACATTTGCATTCACATAGTCAGACACAACGCAAACATTCAAGAACTAATCATTAGGAAATTTGACGGTGGTAAACCTGACGTAAGAAATGCATAACAATAAGGGAAGACAATGAAATTCTGTTTGGTCTTGTAGTAGATGCAGTATGAATTAATAATAGATCTACGCGTCCGCGTATTGTTTAATTAATAGCATTTGAAGCTTAGGAACCTGTGCATATGTCACTCGATGAGGCTGTCAATTTGACAGTTTTGTCCGTCCGACTGCTACCTAGTCGGACGGATCAAAAAGACGGACGATCTCCGCTGTTATGACAGCATGATTTGCCGTGCAGTGGGGTTAGCTTAAGTTCTGTTGATGGTGATGGAGGTAGCTTTATATTATAATTGCGCAACGGTATTAAAACGAATTGTTAGCTAACCACGGAACTGCACTCACACTGTCGCCTTTAACTATTCTCAAATCTATAAAATATTCGAACAGATTACGTTCATATTGCATCTACTCGTGCACGACGCAAAGAAGAACCATGCTGCTATGTAACTGTACCAGGGTGCAAGTATCTAGATTAAAACCTGGAAGAATTCTATAATACTAAACGTTAAATTTGAATTAATTAATCCGAAATCTATTATCTTAAAATACCATCAAGAGTATTAGGTATTGTTCCTTGAATTATGCTTACATTTCAAAATACTCGCGAAAAATAATAAAGAAATCGTAAATTTAGGATCGCGAACTCAAATCATCGTAGAGAGGCCAAATCTATGTAATAACAATACTGAAATTTATGAAAAAGCTCTTACTGTTCGAGTTCAACTGTGACACACGAAAATAATCCGCAAAATTCATGCCGTAAGGGGGGCACCTACCTCGATTCAAGATCTGCTGATCTGTAAGAAAATATTGAAGTATTAGAATTATTGAAATATAGTAAATTCAAACGAAATGTTACCTTGAATGCTATTCTCCTTGTTTAATCTTGAATCCTGTTAAATGCATCTATGATGTGACGCTAGATGGGAAATAAAAGAAAACGCGTAATCTTAAACTAACCACTAACCTGGGTTCAAGTGCTGCGGAACTGTAATAAATAAAATAGATATGTTAGTATATGAAAAAAATACAAAAAAATTTTGCGGATTTATACCTCGAACGTAGTTATCCTTGCCCCATCCATTAGGAGCGATACCATTCACCGTCAGCGACTTCGCTAACCTAGAAACGAAGAAAAAAAAATTTTACTCTTTCAATCTTTCAAATATTGGTGCTCACTTAATTTGAATCAGCCTGTATACAGGAGTGACCAAAAGAAAGTTAGATACACGTTAAATGTAATACAATGCTTAATCAATTGCATAGATAGCCGAATAAAATATTAAATTGAATTTTACTAAAAAACTATAGGGGATAGATACAGAAGAATATTAACAACATTTAAAACGGTTTAGTTGGATATAATATGTTCCATTTAAAATAGGAAAGTTGCTTATTTTGTGTTATCAAAACGCAATAATTGTACTCCATCAGATAACTTTCATGTATAGTTTTCTTTTGGACGCTCTTGTATACCCTAAGAACTATCCATACAAGACGATGGATTTTTCATGCATTTTTTTAAATGACGGTTATAGTTGATGACGAAGATGATGACATAATTTTAATTAAACATTTTTCGTGGAAAATTTAGTAAAAAATTGGAGCTATTACACAGGATTTTAATTTGATAGTTAAATTAGAATAGCTTAAACAGCAGGTGAAAGCACTAGAAAAAGAAAGCAATTCTTTTATACACTCAAGAGATAAATTTTCAAATCTCTGATTCGAAAATTCGCGAAGTAATGTTTGTTAGTGTACTAATTAGAAAACTATTCCAAGAGAAAAGTTTGAACGTACAATAAATGGAAATACGGACCTAATTAAAAAAAAATATTTGCAAAATTTTCTGAAAAATTAAAAAGGGAAAACTACTGAGATATAATAACGGCTAATTTTCTAGGGAACTAAAAATTTAAGGCGCTGAATGTGGAAAAATGAGAGACGAATAGGAGGAGAATTTCCATCAAAGCATTTCACAAATAATAAATTCGAAAGTGTCTTGCAAGATCAAAGTGATTCCCATAAAAAAATTAGACGAAAACAATTTAAATTGCACCTAGAACCTTTAAGACGCCTAAATATTTTAATAAAATAAATTAACTCACCGTATTCAGTAGTTTGCACCGATGAAATCCACAAGACCTGCATCCTCCCATACACACCACACAGCACTTTGAAACTGACTAAAGTAATTTAACGTTACCGATAAATTCTTTTGCATACCTTCTTAGTATCTGTTAAATAAAAAACGTTAACATAATATCTTTTTAATGTAAAGCATTTGAGTTCGTAAATAGTTGAAAGGTAAAAAAGTTAATGCAAGGTTTTTACGGTTTTATGTTTGTTTGGTGTATCGCCTATAATATACAGATAGGTAGTATACAGGTACGCAGATTGTAAAATAAAATTTAACTTTGGATTTTAAACCTATATCTTTTAAAATTAATTTATCTGTCTTAATTGCAGATTTAATATAACAGTTTATAATTAAGTCTTAGAAGTTTGTACGATAACGTAACTAAAAAACAGAGAAACGCTAAAAAAATCAGCATATAGACTTAGAGCTACAGAGTTTCCATTTTTTTTTGTTTGCAAGAAATGTTCTTTTTAAAGTGGAAATATTACAACCTCAAGATATCAGCAGTTAATGTAATTAAACACGCCGTATTATGTCTAACTAACATTATTTAAGTTATAACTAGAGCTGTGGCAAGAGTTACTTATAAAAGATGTCGATAGCTTGATGTCAAATTACTATTCGAGGTAATAGACCTCCTAAATGTAGTATATTCTAAATCCCAACCATCAAAATGCACTCGCTATCTAAACAAGTTGTTACAAGTCAGAAATGCGTAGATTTTGTCATTGATAATGTAAAAACAATCTAAATTACAGTCAAGTAGGCTAGATAAATAGATATTACAAAATACAGGGCTAGTTAAAAGTATGGAGACGGTGATTTGTTGTCGTTATTACTCATTTTAGGGAGTTATGTTCAATATAAAAGTTTGTTCTACATTTGAGAACATTTGAATTTTTTTTCTTCAATTGTTTTTTAGTTGCGCCTGTCCGCCCAGTTTTATAATATTTTTGTTTTTTTTTCAAATTCATTTTAATAACTTTTTTATAAGAAAAGGCCGGTTCAAGTGTTTAACAGATGTTCGGTACATCGCAGATAGACAGAAGTGAAGCAATAAACAAACTTGAGCAACATAATTTTATCAGTGGTTATTGTGCACGTCAAATTTTTGCCAGAAATAATTCATTTGTGCAATTTGTTGAAATTAATGAACAAATGAAAACAAACAAATTATGTGTATCTAACTTCATAAATAGGTGAACGCAGCTATATTAAATTAAATTAAATCGGTTAACTGACATCTATCTGTTATATTTAAACCTAGTAAGTAACACGTGTGAAATTTTAATAGATAACGGATCTATCTTTATTTTAATTACCGGAATTAACTAAATACTTTCTAGGAAATATGGTGAATATTAACATAAAATACAGTATTATATTGTTATCATTAAGGACTATATTGATAAATTGTAGTGAGACTTGGGTAAGTGAGGTTAAATTATTTCCGGTATCAAATATAATTTACTTAAAATTAACCCTATTAAAATATAACTAATTATAACATTTAATTAATACCATTTAAGAGAACCTTTACTTGTTTGGGGTCAATGTTTGATCAAATTCCAATTTCACTTAATTTTATGGCGATATAACTCTACAATAGTTATAGAAATGGGTACCAGTTATACTGGAAATGTTATTATCGTTTTATAAATAAATAACTTAGCTGACTTTCTCTGTATGTCTGGGTCTCTTGCGATGGATTACGTTGTCCTGGTTACTCGGGATAGGTTAAATTGAATTCTCTGGATCTCGGGAAAAGAATTTGTGGTCAACGGGATCGGGTTTGTATTTCGTGGTCGGGAAAATGTACTCAGGCACAGTTTGGAATGGATTATCTTTCCAATAACCTTGAAAAATTCGAATTAGATTTTTCTGTCGGAAAATGTCGTCCAGGTAAATTTAGTTTAATTAAATTGAATAATTAAGATTAAAATAGAATTTTAATATGAAATTTCGTAGATTTGTACTCGGAATTGGGGTTGTTTACAAATTTTCTGGAGAAAAACGTCATACGATGTCATACACTTTTTTTTTGATACCCCGCTTCTTTTTTTTTCTATCGTTTTTTCCGTCTCATGACACACTACTGGAATTCTAGCAGCGTGGCTTCTGTTGGGAATAGCGATGTAAATGATCTAATTACGATTTGGAAAATTCCTTGATGGTGGTGGATTTAGGAAGATGAAACGAATAGAAAGAATAAATTTAAATGAAACGTAAGTCCATTTCGACACATTTAAGTAACGTATTTCTTTAGTCCGTTTAGATTTTAGTCCGAATCGTTGTTAGTTAATTATCTAGCTTTGTATCCTTTTCCTTACATGTCTGTCTCAGCTATTTAAATTTATAATTTGGTGTTTTCATTGAATTTGTACAAGTTACTTCTTTAAATCTTCTGAAATTTATAAATAATAAATCTTACTTGACATATCACCTAATACAAATATCAAATCATTCAAACGTGTACATTTGGTTGTCTATACCATAGATATTATATGACTTAAAATTAACTGTCAAAGTTTGTACCATTACAATATATTATGCGAGTTTATTGCATAAATTAAGCGCCAGTATATGTGCAAAATGTCGGTCGTGGAAAACTAACAAAAGGTGTGCGGTTATTGCACGAAAATGATCCGGCCCATGGTGCCACTATTTCACAAGCTTCGAATGCAGCCTTCAAGGCTATCAATCAAAGGTTATCAATCATAACAACAACAACAAAAGGTCAACAGGTTTTTTTTCTTACACTCTGATAGGTGTACGTTATGAAATTTTTCATTGTAATTCCGAAAATATTTTCAAAAATTGGCTATCACGTCAGGTTTCCGATATGTTTTTTTATACATATACATATGTACATACATAGGTATTAAATGTACTATATGTCTACAGAGATTTTTATTAGTAAGTTAAAAGAAGCTATCAAGTTATTACCATACTAAGGGGCATGTCTGAACAGGATTTAACATGTTTGGGCTTCATTTGTACGTCATAGTCGTTAAACCACTCCCTTTTTTCTCTAGAACCAATCAAATCAAGGAATTAAGAGATCTCTGCATATGTGAGTTTATATAAGACCCTATAGGCACGTTATTCGACTCAAATTGACTCAATGTATGGTAGTAGCATTAGTTAAACGTAAGACGTGGTAGAAGAAATTTGTTTTTATAATAATTATTAGGAATATAAAATAAAATACGTTTGTATATAATTCATAAAGAAAAAAAAAGAAAATTTGTTCTGTGATAATTTGAAATTCAACCATCATTGTCGTGACCTACCTAAAAAGGTGTGTTCAGCAAACTATGCAATGTTGAACCTTAGGAGTTGTGTTAGTTTGTGTACACTCAAACAGTAATACATTGCTTAATGTTCATTTGCACTTGAGATGTGGAATTATATTCTTGAAATCTATGAGTGACTTTGAAAGTGTGTCTGTTTCACAGGAAAGATTTATTCTAACTATTGCTGGCGTTGGGTCATCATAGCCATTTAGACAGCCGTGCAGGAATTTTAAACTACTCCCTGTATATTGTCTGTATATTTATAAACTTCCCCCCTTGTTATTAAAACCCCAGATGTTTGTGGAAATATGTCTACCAGAAATTTTTCAGATTTTTCATTAACTACCTACTGATAAATTGAAATTATTTGGATGGGGTCACTGTTAAGGAGCATTAATCGCATTTAATACATTGCTGAACTTTTGAACTGGTGCGCTTATGTAGTACAAGTAAACGACCCTTCCTAGGGCATTAGGCACCACTTCCTATATGGTCAGGGCTGTGTTTCGAAATGCAAACAAAGGCCTGTCGAATGAGATTTGCGACTCCATTGTTGTCTGTTGTTATTATCCGTCATAAGTGCACTTACTGAGCTCGTAGACGATTATAGTTTTATCAAGTTTCAAGAGAATTTTCGCTAATTTCTCGAATAAGTTTTTGTGCAAAATGATTGACTGCATTTTAGAGATGGGAATGCTTATGACTACTAGGGTGTATCGCTAAGAATTGTTCGTTCCCAGTTCAATGTGAGCAACAATATGACCCAAAGTGTTCGAATGCGTTTTAATGATATTGCATCTGTCCAACATAGCACGGCAAAGAGCGAAATCGCGGTAGAACAATCAGGGAGGACCACTTTATTACGGTCGAAGGAATAGATTCTCTACTATAAGAAGACTCCAAATTCAGTTATTGAATGCAACAGGTACTTAAGTATCCACTCAAATAGTCAGACGAAGGTTCCATGCGGTAAATTTAAGGTCCAGATCTTCTAAAAGCTCTCCATTGTTGATCAGAACCCATAAAAGAAGAACGCTGGAGTGGGCTCGCCAACATGCAAATTGGAATGTTAAAAATTGTTATTTAGTTATTGTTTATTCAGTTATGAGACCAGAGAGCATCTCCATCCATGAAAGAGAGGAGAACGCTATTATTGAGAACAACATGACTTACCAACAAGTTTATAGAGGTGGTTCCTATTACCGTTTGGGGGACCTGTATAATCCCTAGAGAGTTAATTGGGTCTTCTTCCAGAAGTTTAGAAGAACAGTCTAGTATGCGTATGCATATAAAACAAATGATAAACCTTTAAACTTTCAAGAGATTTTTTGGTGAATTTTGTTGGAGCATTCATGCTACAATTTTAAAAATTTTATATCTACCTAAATATCAATGTTTTTAATGTGTTTTCATTTAGTGCGTTTGTCATATTTTTAACAAATCTTGCAACTTGGATTCATATTCTATTCTATTCTATAATTTTGTTACAGGAGATAGAGTGCACACAAAATACCCAGTGATGGTCTTCATTCACGGCGAATCATTCGAATGGAACACCGGAAATGCGTATGATGGGAGCGTCCTGGCAGCTTTTGGAAAAGTTATTGTAATCACCTTGAACTTTCGTCTAGGTGTCCTCGGTAAGTTTAGGCATTATTCTGATACACCTAGAGTAATTTATTAAGAGATATCAACGAATGAACAAACGGGACAAAATATGGGACAAAAATTGTCAGTTACAGCTTAACGTCACTAACGTGCAGCTTAAATGATATCTAGTGGAACAATAATTTCGTGTTTGTCGTTATTAGCTGTCAGGGTAGGACATGCTCCTCACTTTAACAGGCCGACAATCCCGTGGGACAAATGCGAAATAATATAGATTATGTCCGTTCTTTCTCACAGCAGTAGTCTCTTCGTATATCCCCCACACGTATGTATGTGTTCGTATCCTGTATGCCCCGAACTCGCGAATGTATTCGTTTAGCGGATGAGAGACAGAGATGAGGTTATTGTGGAGAGGATTCGGCCAGAACCTGTCACTTTTATGGTCGCAATATATACGGTCGCGAGATTTCATCTTTTTTCGGTAGGTCGCAGCAGCGGCGGTAGCGGTACTCGAGTACGAGCGAACGTCGGAATTTTCTTTGTTGTAGTAAATGTGTTTTCCCGGTTTCGGGCTTGATTTCCGCGGAGGGAAATTTATATTTTGCGGTCGTGTAAGCCCGAACACTTTCGCCGACCTGCCCGCAGGGTTCACTTGATCTTTTTATATCATTGTAAATTGAGAATTACCGTCATCTCTTCTACGCTCCGTACCGGGAGTCAGGTGTGATAAAATTAGGGCGTTTATTGTTCGAGACTGCCACCACGCCCATGAGAGGAAGCGATTTGCACGGGCAAACATATAAAGCGTGTTTACTGCGGTTATTTTTGTGGTTTCTGAAAATGTTCTTTTTTTTGTCTAAAGCACACAAGCGCTTTACCAACCACAATAATTGTAATAAAACTGATTCTAGAATTAATGTAATTGAGCATTATTTGGTCCAGTATTCAGGGATTCGTATTATAGGGCTTAATTAGTAAATACTAGGAAGTAGACTCAATTTCTACTTTGAAAGTCTGTATGACGGCATTAGTACCAGAATTTTCTATTTCGAGATAGTTTTTCCAGTTTCAACTCAGTCAAAACACAATAGCATTGAAAGCCAATCAATTTCAGAACCTAAAACAAACAATCTGGTGGAATTACCAGATTAAAAACTTAGCCAAATACAACTTGCAAAACAAAAAAAGCATGGGATGGGAGGGCACCTTAGACCACGCCCATTTCCTTGAATCGTTGGAGATCACAAGATGCCACCAACTACGTGGTTTTAGAAACAGTTTATCTGGTTTTGAAAACAGCCTACCTGAGCTTGATCTAGTTTTGGAAACAGTTTACTTGATTTGGGCCTGCTATTGAAAACACCTTACCTGGTTTAGACCTCATATTGAAGCAAGATAAGTCGTTTCAAAAACCAGCTGCCTTTAATTTCCGTCGATTCCAGGAAATGGTCAAGTGGTGTGAAAAATCCTACAGGCGATCCTGTATAATAAATAAACAGCAAGGAATAGAAATGGATGAAATGGTAACAGATAGAGCCTCAAGAGTCAACAACATGGAACCAGAGATGATAGAATGCATGGGAGATTTTGTCATGAAAATGTTTTATGATCTCTCATATCTAGTCTGGAAATCGAAGCAAATTCCGAGGGGGTGGTAGCTTGCAATTATAATTCCAATACATGAAAGAGAAAATACCACAAACTGTCATTATTATAGAAGAATATCCATATTGAAGGAGAAGACGAAATGTATTGAATGATTTGATAAAAAGTTTAGTAAAGGAGGGCATTTAAGAGTAAGACAAAGACTTAATTCGAAGAATTAAGAAATTTCACAAACCTAGGAACAATAATTACTAGAAAGCCAGGTTTTGAAATGGAAATTCAAGCTAGGTTAATGACAGGAAATAGATGTATTGCAGCCACTCAAAGGGATACTACAGGAGGGAGATGTTTGAAGGAAACTAAAGAGAAAGATATATAAAAAAGTAAGACCAGTAGGAGTGCTTGTGAGACTCGAACCTTAAACAACATGCAACAACCATAGCTAGCCCTTTCGGGACGGCACATACTATTCATTTTTGTGCCACATAGACGGTAGTTTTGTGCATGCTAGGTAGACTGGTGGCATATATATCGGTCATAAAAAATTACAATTGGCAATAGTTTTATAAAACTTTTTATTGCATTTTTACATACCTATTAAAAAAACTGATTACAACAAAACTATAACAACATTTTTCATTCACATTTTTTTGGATCAAAACCGTTCGAAAATACATATTTCTTTAATATTTTTCTTTAGTACCCCTTCTTTTGTGTGTGAACATACGATGCATCTTTTGCAGGCGGTTTTTCTCTTTGTAGTTGCTGGAACCAAAGTAGGAAAATGCCTTGCTTTTAATTTTGATATATCATGGGCACGGGTTTCTTGGTTTCAGACTCGTATCTGGAATTAAAATAAAGCCACAATATTTCCAGTGAGTCCTAATCCTGTAATGTTTTCTTCAGGAGAATATGTATCCTTGCCAATATAAACAGTAAAGTCTAGGACAAAACCAGTCTCAAGTCACATAGGACATAAAGTTATCATACTCTCATCAATAACGAGGTTTACGAAAGGACAGAATTGTGACTGATTTGCACTAAAACCTTCTTTACTTTATTTAATCGATCAACAGTGTGATTGTTGGAAAAATGCAAATTTCTAAGAATTTGGATGTACCTGTCTCGTGACATTCTTTTTGAAAAAACTGGAGCGTATAACAGAGGATTTGTGGACAAATTTTCCTTTATATCAAGCTTTTTGTTTATGGACAGATCATTCTCAACCCAAGAAATGAAGAAGCTCTGGTAAATTCAGCTCTTTCGAATATTTTTTTGAGCACCATACCTGTTGGTTTCTAAGATTATGAGTTAGGCTATATCTTCAGTAAACAGACTTAAAAAATAATCTATTGCAAGTGAATCTTCGGTCAACGCCACGTCCTTTACTCCACTCTCACTATCATCAAATTTATGTACTTTGTCACATATATCAGTCATCCATCGATATATTGGATATATTGGACATCAGACCAAACTAGCAAGCCACAACATATCTGCCACCCGGCCTGCTGCTAATTTCATTCTACAACAGTCGCTTACTTATCTTACGCTAGCC
>SMLS01070115.1:0-80020 GCA_004785975.1 Popillia japonica
ATTCGCAAATTCCAGTTGCTCGCCCCAAATAAACCACCTAAGAACCTTCCACCATCAAAAATAGTCAAAAACCTATCTTCACATCCCCTTTCCGAGGCCCAAACGTTAGTTCTATCCAAAGGCTTAAATTTCGCAGTTGCTCCCAAGAGTATTCCAAAAGAAGAAATTATATCCTTAGTAGAGTCATCACTTCGCACACTTCCTAAAGAAGATGCAGACACTATTCGCTTTGAAACTGCCAAACGTCTTTCAGTCGCCAAGCCTCCTCAAGAAAATCTTACCAAAGTAGAACGTACAGCCCTAAGTTCTCTCCGTGCCAACAAACACATAGTCATTCTTCCCGCTGATAAAGGAAACGCCACTGTCATCGTGGATAAGTCACAGTACGTAGAGAAAATGTCAGATCTTCTACAAGTTGGTACTTATACTCCCTTAGCTCGTGACCCCACCTCCAAATTCGAACGTCAAATCACTTCATTAATCAAATCTTCCGACCTTCCTCCAGAAACACAAAAACGCATAATACCTAGGGAATCTAAACCACCCCGGTTGTACGGTCTTCCAAAAATTCATAAAGAAAACATTCCATTCCGACCTATAGTTAACACAATAGATTCTCCCACCTACAGCCTAGCCAAATATCTCGCTAGTACCCTTAAGAAATACACAGGGAAATCTTCATCTCACATCCAAAATTCCTCTCACTTCGTCAAACTCATCTCTGAAATTTCTATCGAACCTGAAGATCTTCTTATTAGCTTCGATGTTACTTCACTTTTCACGAAGGTGCCCATCACCGATTCCATCGCTATAATTCATCAGTTATTAATTCAAGACAATCAATCTCCAGATCTAGCCAAGTTGGTCGAAAAATGCCTCTCTTCAACATATTTTACTTTTCAAGAAAAATTCTATCAACAAACCTCTGGAGCCGCTATGGGTTCTCCCCTTTCCCCGGTAGTTGCTAATATTTTTATGGAAGCTTTTGAATCCACGGTTTTAGAACACGCTGATCTGAAACCGAAAACATGGTTAAGGTATGTTGACGACACATTCATCGTCTGGCCTCATGGCAAAGACACCCTTCCAGCCTTCTTGGATTTTCTTAACAGTCAACACTCTGACATCAAATTCACGATGGAGATTGAAACAAACGGTTCCCTACCCTTTTTGGATGTATTGGTTACTCGTTTGCAAAATGGTCACTTAGGACACTCTGTGTATAGGAAACCCACGCATACGGATCGATATCTTCACGCCAAATCACATCATCATCCAGCACAAAAACAATCAGTGATCAGCTCCCTTGTTCATCGAGCATTTTCAATTTACCAACCCGATAATATCAACCAAGAGTTGAAACACGTCAAAACAGCTCTTCTTCAGAATGGATATAGCTCCAGCAACATACAAAAAGTCATAAACAGGCACTGTCATCCACGAATTCCTAAAAAGACCCCAGAAACCAACAGTCATCAAATTACCACCGTTCTCCCCTACATTCACGGCGTTACTGACCATATCGGCAGAATTCTTCGTAAGAAAAACATCAAAACCACTTTCAATCCCCTTAACAAAATCTCGCAAATTCTTCCCTCAGCCAAGGACGCCCGTCATGCTCTCTCCTGTAAAGGCATCTACAAAATTCCCTGTGATTGTGGTTCAGTATACATTGGCGAAACCGGACGCTCAATTCAAACCAGGATCAAAGAGCATCAACGATACGTTAAGACGCGGTCTTCAGCGCATTCAGCCTTAGCTGAACATTTCCTCGACACGGGTCACAAAATTTGTTTTGATCAGACATCTGTCGTAAGTAAGTCACAACACTATTTTCCTCGAAAGATAAGGGAAGCGATCGAGATCAAAAAACATCCTCAGAATCTCAATCGCGACGATGGTTACCAACTCTCTAGCATTTGGAAACCGGTCCTTTCCGCTTCAACGGCCAGTGTTCACTGATCCGCACCGCTGCACAGTCGTATATATACCCCTGCAAATCTGTCTTTCCTTGTCAGAAGGTTTTCGCCTCTAGCGTGGTTTACACGTCGAGTTACCGTCACCTTCTGGTACCCACCCAGTTAACCTCTTTTGCTCCTGAAGAAGCCGGTTACATTAGTGGCGGAACGTCGAGTTATTGTATATCTTGTGCATTTTATTTTTATTTTGTACTGTATATATTTTACTAATCATGACACGGTCAACACCCGGAAACCCTCATTATACAGTATAGTATTGTTTTTAAAACGATTCTTGAAGAACTTCTGGCAATTATAGGACGCGTCTACTCTCTAATACAGATAGCCGTTGAGAAATAAGAGCCAGTTGTCTATGAACGAGGCCAACTTCAACACCCATGTTGTTGTATGTCTACGCTGTAGGTAAACCGAGGTTATATAACCTTTTAAAATTGGATAAGAATATATCACGCCTAACACAATTAGTGATTAAGATTAGTTGTAGAAAATCATTTCAGCAATTCGCGCCAAACTAGAATGTCCAATTTAGTTCTAAAATGGCTAATGAATGGTTATCATGGCGGTATGCACATATTTGAGTATTGTGCAAAGTAAGTGGAATGTAAAGAAAAACATGCATGGTATTGTAAGTAGAGGTCACCCTATGAACCTACAAGGTGAGATATAGTAGATGACAATTATGTGACTAGCAAAATCGAACACCACACTTTTATTACATCGTAAGCATGGCATCATGGCGTGTAGCGCATGCCTAGAGCGCTCGCTTCATGTTCCCGTGGTATCGGGTTCGAACCCCGGTATATTCTTTCTAAATTTGGTTTTCTGTAATTTCCCAAATCCCACGGCAAATCCGGTAACAAACAAACAAACAACACCTTAACTCGGTCTGTGAAGTTATTATTATTATTATTATTATTATCTGTAACAGGGGGATAAGATCCCCCTTGAGCTTGTCCGTAGATGCTTTCGAAACGCCAAATAGCACGGAGATGGAGTCTGAAGAGACGAAACACCTGCTAGCGGATCTATTAAGCCTAAAGAGCTCTATCTTTTATGCCAAAATGACAGCTATCAATAGATGTCCAAAGACGAAATGCTCTCTGAGAGTCAAGCTGCACTCAGAGCTCTACGGGCTATCAAATTTGATTCCGAAGTGGTAGCGGAACCACAGGAAGTTGCAGCAGTTGGCGCAACATTACTTACACCATCATCACATTGAGATGAGTGACTAGTCACTTAATATAATATATAAGTGGAAATAAACTTTCTGCAGACTAGATGAATTAGCTCTCGACCAACTTTTTCTTCCGAGTGTTAGTAAATCAACAGGCTTGAAACGTGATGGAAACAGAATAGGCCTTTAGACCGAGCGGCCATTTGGCGTTTACCCGTCCGTAAAAGAAAAGAAAGTGGATTATTCCCCGAAGTTTTACCTGTGACAAAAAAATCTCCCAAACCCTGGTAACCAACGCACCTCTAGAGATCTTCGCCACATCCATGGTGTTACGGATTACTTTGGCAGGCTTCCTCGAACACAAAGCATTTAAACAATTTTCAAATCTTTTTGAAATCAGGCAAATTCTTGTTTCGCCGAAGTACAATCACCATCTGTTCCATAAAAACATCTATAAAATTTTAGTTGATTGTGTTTAAATATATGTACCTACACATATAATATTCTAGGCACACCAGTATTAGAGAATTACAACGGCACTTTAGGACACATTCCTTTTTCGGTTCTTTGATACGAAGCACAAGTCTGTTATATATTATACACTCCATAATGGTGGTACATTCCACCGTTCTTTGTCAGGAGAATTTCGCCGAGTTAGTAATTTCGTTATATCTATTTCTAATTTTTATTTTTATTTCATTTTATTTTATTTTTAATGGAGACTTTAATGGAGAATTATGGAAGAATTCAATATCATTTGAAAACAACATTTCTTAATTCTTTTTTCTATGCAACTAGAACAAATTGTTCAACCATCAAACTTTATAAATGGTGGTATTTGGCATTTGACAAGCAGCGTCTTTTCAAAATTATCTGTAAATTAATTTTCAAAACTAATTCAAAAGCTATGGCACCAAATTGTGATTATAGAAATAACAACCAACATAAAAGTTAAACAAATTTACAATATATGTAACATCTTTAAAAATTACAATTTTGGTATTGTACCAACAAGAATTACTATAACTAAGAACAGCAACTCATTACTAGATGTTTCTTTGTATTTGCAAATTGGATAGAATATGGATTCTAGTCAGTCAGTTCTTATATTACGGTTTGATTATAAATGAAGGTCAATAGCTCGCTGTTTTCATATTATATTTGATTCCACATAACACCACGGTATTAATAAGAATTATGTTTTCATTAGTGCCCTTAATAACATAATATCTACAAAACTAAACACCTTATAATTCAGACGTCGATAATATAAATCAAATTCCACTTTTGCAAAATGTAAACATAATTCTCACCCAGTAATCTCTTCTGTTAAGGATATCAAAACCTCACATGGTACCAAAGATCTAATAGAATCATTAACTTCTACGTTAGAATTATAGCTGTATTTTCAGGTAGAGTTGAACGTTTCACGAAAGAGAACAAAAAAGGCAGTGTCTGCCTAGGTATAATTGCGGGAATACTTGAGGCACGTACTTATCTTACGACCCATTTTAGACTAAAATATGTCACTTCAACCGTGAAACATGTTAATTTTGCGTGAAAATTTTCTTGATAATATTCAAGAAGCTCTACTACAATCGGAGAAAGTGTACTCGTGCCGATTACTTGACACACAAGTACTGTAATTGTCATAATTCACGTGCCTGGCATTCGCGGAGATTAAGCTTGCATACAATAAGGGCAAAGTACCCAGCAATCTTAATTCGCCTGTGTCTGAACGGTGATAACATCTTTAAAACCAGCCACAACAAAAGGATTACGTAGGTGGGTGAGTCTCGAAAACGTTAGCGCACCCACATAACCTTCCAGTAAAGTCGTAGGAGTCGTTGTTTTGCACAAGCAACCTGATGTTATCGTTTAGAGGTAGCTTCCTAACTGTGCGTATGTATTATTCATGGTAGCGCGGTAGGTATATAGCACTGGTCTTTCGTTTACAACAAAAGTAATTAAAAATAATTGATGCAATATACTTTGCATAAAAACTTAACATCATTATGTTTTTCTTATTGGCAGAAACAGAGAGAGGAAACTCTCTTTATACTCGGTTCTGTCAACTACTACAACTACTTTTATAATCCTCACTAATTACAAAATGGTGAATATGAAAAAATGCATTACTTGGACAAATTTACTCATTCTTATACCACTTCAATTTAGTAATAATCCACTTTAACTTCCGATGTATTTTAGCTAGTTTTTTTGTTAATACCAATAATATCTGCAAATGTTATTGTGAAAATAAGTATATGCTTATTATATTCTGTTTGTATTATAGTCTTCCATAAGAAGTTTTGGTAGCCGACCTACACATAATCTGTGGAATCTAAATAAATGTTCAATAACAGCTTCGTACGAAATTGTATGTCAAATTTGATGCAAAAAATACTCTGTTTTGTGAATAGGAATTGAAATTTTGATGATTTTTTTATTCTATATTGCTCGCCAGTTTGTCTGTTAAAACAGGTGGTTTCCAATTGCGTTCTTGTCGTGGATATTAGCTCGTCTATGTTGAAAAGTACAGTACCATCGCCTAATCATTACTGTCACTCATTACGCTTTCCTCATAAGCATAACCAAGGTCACAATGAATCTCATCTTGATATACTTTGCGCACAGACATTGAGTAACAGCACATAGTTCACAAAGCAAAAAAAATCAATATTCTCATTTTTGTGCTGCCTTTGTAGAATCGGAATGTACTTCACAAAATCTCCTGGTATATCCAGTTAAATATCAACATTAATAATTTAAAGACCACAGAACAAATAATTTAAATTGAATACAGTAAAACGACATTCGTTTCCCTTGGAAAATCTTCCTGTATCTAATTATCATAAATTGTCGTACAAATGCCTCCCATACTTATATAATGCGAGCAACAAAGATTAAAACGTGCCAAAGCTCCTAATATGGTGAAACGAACTATACATGGGCGTGGCAATAATCAACATAATCTATCACAGAAATATAAAGCAACAAAATGCCACACTACTTGACAGCAAATTCAAATGCATTATGGATAAAGATCTAATTAGATGATATTTTTCATAAAATTAGAAACAAATATAGAATCAGCACGCTTCAACCTTTGTTGCTCTCACTGTCGTTGAGAACTGCTTTCGCGAAAAATTTCCGTAATTAATTTCTAAGTAATTGCTAAAATTCCCTTGAATTTTAAACGAAATGAAGATTCCACTTTGTTCTTATGATATATTTCCATAATATCACTGGAGCGTAACCAATTTTAACGATATATTTATAGCAATAGTATTAAAAGACGTTTTATATTTTATTAGAATAAGAGAACGTCGCATTTTATTTGAGATAGGTAAAATCATACAAAAACGTGCTGATCAATACAGTTGCCTAAGCTGTTACACTATACATCGAACTTTCTTTGTACTACGATTACATTGAAAATCATTTAATCTATCATGTCGGTATCATAAATATTTATATAATTCAGATTTAACAACTTATTGTATACTAAACCAAACACTACAAAACAGAGACCCGCTAATAATGTGTTCATTGTATTTTTTATTGTTTTTATAATAATTTATAATACCTTCTTGTGGTAAGTGCAGCTGCAATGCAATACCATCGTGCTACAAGGTTGAATACCCTGCGATCTCAATCAAAACCAGTTCAAGGAATATTGTTTGCAAGCTGGCTATTTGACAACCGCCATCAGTTGAAACTGCAGATTAAGATTTTTCTATGGGATTTTCCTTCAGTTGTTCCCGTTGTTTTTTCATTTTTGTACTTTTTGTTTTTTTTTGAGATTTTTTATGTTTGTTTACATACATCAGAACAAGCTCATAGCCGACTGGACGTAGCCTTAAATCCTTAAACCATAATGATTTTTACACAGTAAGAACTTTTAAACATGTCAGAAACAATTGAATCAATCAGATTAGATAGGTTATCACGGATAATGTCGGATACTACACAACTCGTATCATAGGCGTACTGCGTTAAAGTACACATTGACAAATGCATGAACAAATCATTTACGTATATCAAAAATAATGTCAGCCCAAGAACGGAACCTTGTGGAACCTCTGGTGTAAGGATAACGGTCTTGTCTTAAATGGTGAAAAGACTAGCTTTATGAGATTTAAAACGTTGTTTGATAGGGCAGAACCAATGTGTTTGAACATTGATGGAAAACTGAGGTCGGAATGTAATGAAGTTAAGTTTTTGGGAATAACTGTAGATTCTACTTTGAGATTTGAGGCTCATTGTTCTGAATTGGAAAATAGGTTGTCATCGGCACTATATGCTATACGTTAAAAAGTCAGGTGGGCATACATGCCTCAGATTGTTCTATTTTGCGTATGTGGAGGCACACTTAAGGTATGGAACGATTACTTCTCTTACAAAAGAAAATTGTTAGAACAATGGTTGGTGCAGCGTTTTGTCGACCTTTGTTCAGAAGATTAAATATTTTAACAATAGTATCACTATATATTTATGAAACTATAATATTTTTCAAAACAAATGAGTTAACTTTTAAAAAATAGTGACATACAATAAAATGGACACCCGCCAGAGACATGATATCAGTGTGCCTCAGCATAGAACAAAATTATTTGAAGCTGGTCCGAGATATAAGGCAATAATACTGTATAATAAGTTACCCGCAAATTTAAAAACGTCATTAACCATACCACAACTTAAGACAAAACTCAAATTATTTTTACTCAGTAACATTTCACACTTTGGACGAATATCTTAACATGTAACTATGTGCTTCATTTTTTTTACTTCGAAAGTATTTCCCGTATTGTGGGCTGTTTTAATTTTAATTTTAACCACTTTCGCTTATTTACTTATTTTATTATTAGTAACAATTGTAAAATGTGTGACACTGTCCATGTTCTTAGAAACCATGACAATAAACTTTTATTGTTATTATTACAGCAAAGCTAATTTTTATTATAGCCTCATCAATTAATAAAAAGGAATAGACCAGGGAGAAAAATTTCGTAATCAGACCCAAAATAAAGTCTCTTAAAGTATTTGAAAGTATAATATTTGAAACGTGTTATAAGTTTTAGATATATGTATGTACTACTTACTGTACCCGGTAATAAAGACAACTAACAATACATAATCAACGAAAAATAAACAGCGGAACGGCGAAAAACTACTGCGTTAAATAGTATTCCATTAGAACCAAATCCATAAAATCTCGAGCTAGAATATAATGCTTGGCCAGTACCAGGTTGAAACTGATGCACATGCTGGACCCAAAAGGGTTGCGTATGAGACCTCTTATATTTATATATTTACTTCAATCTTGTTACCTATTAGATGTTTGTAAATTTAAGCCGGGTAATATGGAGAAGAAATTTGATACAATAACTAATAGTGGTGGTAGGCTTCACTTAACAAAGTAACAATCCTTTGTGGATGTCGCGATGCGCGTTAATTGATCTGACATCAACCCATGATACAGAATCGAATATATTTTTAATTCCACATCGTTATATAGTTACAGTTCTTTCTTTTTCTAGTTAAAAACTAATTTAGAAATACTAAAACAAATAGTAAAACAAAGTACCAATTTACTGACATTTGTGTTCTCTCGATTTATTAACAAAAAAATTAAAAAGTTTATTGACAATTGAATGTTTGCATTCATTGACGTGTCCAACTTTACTGCGACAACTTTAGTTTAGAATTACTAAATTACCAATTATTTGCACATATACATATTGATCGCAACGATTACGACAAAGCCGACACTATATATTAGTCAGTTTGTTAATCGTAACAAATACGTCTAGATATGTATGTATGTATCTATGTGCACAGTGCGAACAGAGGCTCCATTATCTAAATCGGAGAATTTAATACTTGACTGGGTCAGTGATGTACTAAGCTCGGATTATACATACTAGGAGACTACGAACAAACTCACTTGCGAGAAGTTTAGCAACTTCGCGTTATCGAAACGGTGTATTAAATCGATTATTCAATCTTACCTTTATTATACGAACTATCATAATACGAACCGCATAATATCGCGAACTCTCAGAGTTAAATTTACTGTCGAATTCCTCCGCACACTACATCTTTTTTCGTTGACACGATACTATGTTATAGAAACCAGTATATTCTTTAAGTTCAAGAGACGTAAGTATAACATTTATGGAATGCCCTAGCAATGTAAAAAGAAGCTTTCTTTATTCAACATTGTTTAAGGCTTTTTGAACCTCTATCCATTTGTATTAAAGCAAATTTTTCTTATTTATTCTATCCACAAAATATTCACCACTGGTAGCAGTTGAGCTCATTTCCGTTTTAATACTCGGCAAGGAAATAAAAAAACGCTCGTTTATTATTACGCAAATTCCTTTGGAAATTGAATATATATCCGTCTCGAATAACATAAATGCCGGCTTATCCGGACGCGAAGCGTCATGTATATAATTTTCTTTTCACTGCCGCCTCTCTGGTTTCGTGTTTTCGATTAAAACTGATGAAAATCTTGAGAGAAAACGAAGAATTAATTTTCAGACGGAAAATTGCTAAACAATTTTCTCCTTTGTTTAATAGGATTCGCATAAAAACTAATTATCTTTGTTCGACAAACTTCCGACTTCTCAATATCGATTCTAAATTTTTAATATTCACCTGAGTTTAAGGCCGTAAGAATTGATCCTTCCGTGGTCCGCTTTAATCGTGTCTGGCTTATAAAAATCGTCGTTTTGACTGTAGTTACTATCTTTATTCACTAAACTAGTAACGAGTACTAGCACCAGTGTGGAGCAAAACAGTACAACTACATTTGGCTAAAATACGTATTACATTGTTTACTCAATGCAGAATTGAAGCTAAAATTTGTTATATAGGTGACAATATCGACTACCTATATTTAAAATTTCTTTCAATTAATATTTGACAGCATACATAAATACTTTTAGTAGTCCTTTAATAGCAACGCCCAAATGCAAAAGAAACTAACTTAGATAAGACCTCTAAAAATCCTAGTTCGTTATTAACCAAATTTTTAAAATGCATTGCAAAATCTTCATATTTCTCCTTTAGAATTTATGTGGCACGAATTTCAAAATTGAAAACAATTTTTGATAAGAATTTTAGTTACTTAGAATACAATAACGCAGCCTTCCTATATAGCGAAAGGTCTAATCTCACCTGATCAAATTTCTATTCTGAATGAAGTCATGTAAAAATGAAAATATGGCACTTTTATTGTTATAAGCATTCCTGCCAGGGTCACACAAAAAAGGGTGAACGAAATGCGTATCCTTGGCCTTCCGACAATATAAATATCTTATCCAAACTTCGGTGCGTGATGTTGACGAAATCAGTTTCATTCCATTGTATTTTCCTTTTCCCTTTTCTCGATTGTAATGTAAATATTTCTGAATTAAATTCGCGTTTAGAAAGTTTACAGTTTGCTTTTTCCTCCAGTTTGTCACTTTTCCTCTTTTTTCCGTGTGTATTTTCCTCTATTTATTCTGGCAATGACTGGGGACCGTAGAGATCACGAAGGTTATATCGCTCCCATTAGAGATTATAGTTATTTTATTACATTTTGCAAATCGGAGTGTATTATGTGTATAAGGTTATCCTTCTGGAAAAATGTAGTAAATGTTTACACAAGAGCGAGCTTACAGTTTATTAAAGTTCCGAGTACAATAGACCAAACCATCAGGAAACACGAATTTCATATTCCCTTATACGGATTTTGTATACAAGAATGAACATGTCTTAAAACTTAATTTGAGAACATTTAATACTTCCAATTTAACGTTTTATCAGTAAATGTTATTTGTTTTTATTTTACGTTATAAAGCTGCATAGCAAATATCAGCAACTGAGGAAACAATAAAGTGGATCGGATTTTGAAGCTACTATGCACAATAGGTATGTATGTGTCATGTTACAAGATATTGTGACGTCTAGTTAGTTGATCTGACAAATGCCGTAGCAAATCGCGCAATATGATTGACCAGTGCTCATAAACCGGGGCTTGGGACGTGGGTCTTTTGACTTAAGGTGTTAAGTTATATATGGGCGGCAGCCGGAACCAATTCTTGCGACGTCTAGTTGCTTGATATGACGAATACCGTAGCAAATCGCGCAATATGATCGACCAGTGTTCATAAACCGGGACTCGGGGGCGTGGGTCTTTTGACTTGTGGTGTTGAATTTTATGTGGGCGCCAGCCGAGACCAGCGAGGTAGTGAGGGTTGATAACAATAATCAAAACACAAACACCAAATTAAAATAACAGTAACAATTTAATGACTAAAATTTCAATATATCAAATTAACAACACAATAATACTCATAATAATGTTCTTAATAATATTGATAATAATGTTCATAATAATGTTGTTATATTTCCACTTTTGGTATTTTAACGTTGGCTGAATGCAAAATATCTAGCAGCGTTATCAGTGGCTGAACGTGACTGACCAGCTGATCGCAGTGTACCAAGTCAATCAATCAATGAGCAATCAATAAATTATATTTAAAACAAGAAGATAAGGTGAAAGAATTGACATTCACTCTTGCAGTAAATTTGTGATTTGGTAGGTATTCTTAGTAAAATTATTACCATATTGAAAAACTAAAATATCCTTACTTATTTTAGGATAAATTACCCACGCACAGCTGCAGTTGAGTTTACATAAACTTCTTAAATATAGAAAGGGCGTCTACCCTAACAGAATTACGAATAAATATTGGCAAATTATTGAAATTGTAGTAAAAATTAATACATTAATAAAGGTACCAAATTATGAATTAAATATATTGCGTTGTAGACTTACATACGATTACCTCTGCTGCTCCAAGATAAAACAATGGAACGCTAATTGTTTTGGGATGCCAGGTAATAGCCAATACCAAATAATAACTACGAAGTGTGTTGCAATAATGCTCCACAGTGCTTCCTGCCTTGTGTAGGTTATTAATGGAAACGCCCAATTCGGTTTTACAAAATGTATCCAATTCCATGGACAACCTCAGTTAGTTCGGAAGTACGTAGCTACTGATTTTGGTCTGCATCATTAGTACCTACTGTTATAATATTTGTGCAAATCTGTTAATCCAACACGAGCCTAGTATGAGTAAACTAAAGGCTTAATACGTATTGATAAGTTGCAGCTAGCAATTAAGACTTTAGAGCCGGAAAATTGAAATATAATGTTGTCATGTCCTCATGAAATACTAGGTAAAATAATATTAATTAGATCACCTGAAATTAAAATTATTAGAATTTTAAATAAATATCATATCCTTACCTAGATGTTATGAGCTCGATTATCAGAAAGGAAATACGTCTTAAAAATGGCTACCTAACCCAGAATGCAACTCTCACTCGTTTTTTCGAAGCAACAAATGTTATAAGCAAATCTACAGGTATGATCAAAATAAAACGGACATCTGCACATGGCAACTGTCTCACGCGCAAACTTGGTACAACATTAAAAACACAGATCCTATAAACATACATGCTATTTCAACAAATACCTTACTGCAATGTAATCTACCATGTATAAATGTGTTATCATGACTTACTTCTGTTTCAACTAATATAAACAGTGCGCGATGAAAATTAGTAATTTTTGGAGACCTATCACGATCTTCTACTGCGACTCAAAAGGAAATACATGAATAAAGACACGGAGTTGGATTTAGCACCCTCTATCTCAAGTTCAGAGTTCTCCGGCGGACATCTTACATATTAAAAAGCCTCCGACTCAGAGTTAAACATTTCATCTCTAAAAGGATAAAGTACGGAGTTAACTGTATCTGTCAAGGACCCAAATTTAAATTCGTTCTTGGAGGTAGTGATTTCCGTTAGAAATAATATTATGTTCTATATTGTTTCTATCACGAATAGCATTGTATTCAGTGAAATAAACAGAATTAGTAACCCTTTGGGCATTCTGTAGTGGGCAACATTATAGCTGAATAAGAAAAAATACTATCGCATTGTCGTTAGTGTACCGTTTGTCACAGTTAAATTACCATAAAAAATAAGCTGTTAATCGTTTTCCTGTATACAAGGGATAAGCTATAGTTATTGAGAACTGAAAAATCTAGTTACCTGTGCAAAACAAATGGTTTATTAAATTGTCTTATCTGTCAATTGCAGTTTAGTTTGTGCAATTCGGTGGAATAGTGTCTGTGGGAGAACTTTGGGGGGAGGTCTGTGGGAGAAAGTTTAAAATCGATATTTGTGGATCTCGCATAATCACTGGCTACTATTTATAGATGGTAGAAAGAATTTAAACGAGGTTGCAAGTCGGTGTTATACACAAAAGGAACTTTAACTGCTGTTAACTACAAAAGCATTGCTGCGGTGAAGAAGATGGTGGAAGAGGACAACCGCATTACCTATGCAATAATAGAGCCCAATTTGAAGATTGGATCGTCGCAATTGAGATCAATATTGGACAATCATTTACATTTGAAAAATGTTGTAACTCTGTTTGTATCCCAACATCTGACAGATTTACAAAAAAGTTGTTGTTAGAATTTGCCAACAAACTTTAGGAATATTGAATGCTGGAGACAATTATATTATTTCTAAAATTGTAACTGGCCATGAAACGTACATACCGATTTTTGATATTCCTACTCACCAAAACTCCCGCGTTTGGGCACATGAAGATGAGGAAACCCCTACCATGGTGGAAAAACAACGAGCGATGAAAAAAGTGATGTACGGGAATTTAGAAGTACGGGTTTGGTAGCCGCAATTAAATTGGAAGATCAAAAGATATTACCGCTAAATGGTATGTTGAAAATTGTTTGTCTACTGTCTTCAGGAAAGTGCCAAGCAAGGGAATCATGTTACATCATGTTAACGCGTCATTCCGTACAGCAGGGAGAACTCTTCAGTATTTAGCGGAAAACAAAATTAAACTCATACAACTTCCTCGTTACTCATCAAATTTGGCGATGTGTGACTTCTGGCTATTTTTGGAGCTCTCAACATTTGAGAGGAAAAAGGTCGCAATCAGAAGAAGAGATTGACATGGCCGTTAAAATGTTTTTTGATAGTATTCCTAAAGGCAGCTGTTTGAAGGCTTTTAACCTACGGAAGGAGAGAATGGAAATATGCATTATTGTAAATGGCATTTACTTTGAACATATTTAAAATAAAAATTCTAAATACTCAATTCTAATTGAAGCTTGTCCCTCGTATAATCGATAATCTGAGACTGAAACATTCTTCTGGACTAAATGATGCCATCATATATGTGCTGTAGCAGCTAAATGAGGCAATTAGTATTGCACTTGCTAACTTAATGAATGTATTCATAGAGACCAATAGATTCCCCCGCAAGTTAAAATCTGCGTGTGATATACTGATATAACAGAAGGATGCAATCGATGCACAGGCTTTGCAGTTTGCATTCCGGGATAACCATTGCAATATTACAGTAGTAAGATTTTTTTGGCGACAGAGGTTAACAGAGACAACTAGTCTTGATTTCGTACAATATGCAAACAAAAATTTGAAAAATACAAAAGACCAGTTACTTACATGTCGCTATTTATACCTGTTAATCATACCGTCACTCTTTATTACGACTGGTCGTAAAAGCCGTTGTTGAAACAATCTTTAGCTTCACAAGTTGATACTAATATCCTCTGTAAACTAGGTACCTTGCGAAACATATTTACTACAAGTTCACCGAAAACGTCTACCATTTCAAAATAAAATTGCATAACCGCTGCGTTGCCGCAAAAAATTGAATTAAAGCGTAAAATCCTCTTATTTTATTGCGATGGAAAATTAAGCATCGACATGTTTATACCGAATGCTTTTTAATAAAAACTTTCCAAGAAAGCACCCACTTCAGTACGTAACAGGAAATGCTTTTATAACTCGAGAAATTAATTCGAATTTTTAACTGTAACCTTCCATAGCCCCTTTTTTGTTAGTGGTAGAGATATTAATAGCTTGAAACCCTTTCATTTTTGTTCCAGGCTTTCCCGCCTCTATTTGTATCCAGCACTTTTGAAACAAACAAAAGAAAGCTCAGTGAAATTGTATTTTTTTCTTTTTTTTAATTTAAGACGGAAATTTTTCTCTCTAGCTATGCTCGTGCAGCCTTTTCATCGTATTCTCTTGCGGTTATCTTGTCAAAGAGCGCCGCGGTTTCCAGCAACTTAACATACCAATAAAATGCACAAGCGGTTTATATTCCTGGGGTTTTTGTCGCGCATCCACGAACAAATGATCGTAAATATGATTTGGCGTCTAGATGGTAGTGTACCGTACCGAATTGACAATGTGAAAATATTACGAATAGATAGATATTTATGGATTTTCGATTGCAAAGAAAACATTCTACTGCCAGATATTTACATAAGAATGGCGAGTGAAATGGGGAGAGCAAAGATCGTAAACAAGCTATCCGAGCCAAATTTACTACAGAAAATCAGTTTAATCTATGTATATGGAAAAAGATTACATATTTGTGCGGTTACAACTGCTCTACATAAAATCTCACGTCCGATGTGTGATGTAAGAGTTTTACTACGAATTTCCACTGTCAATACTAAACACTTACGTTATTATATTCCAAATGTTCTGTAGTAGTAGTAGTAGTATCCAGCATTGATATTTTGAAGAACGTAAAAGTTTGAGCTAGTACTTTGAGCGTATTCTCTCTTACTTCGCAAAACTACCGTATTAAAAATTGCAACTTTCTATGTACATTGTGTATTTGAAATAAAACTTAAAAAATATGAAAAATGGTAAGATATTATTTTATTAAACTTGAATCCAAAATATTTTACGTAAATTCTTTCCCAGACGCGAGAAAAAAATGACAAATATATTTACAAAATATTCTTCGCCCCACTGTGTTTTAACGAATATAGGTAGCGCAGAGCAGGTGTAGCGATAGGCGATATTTAACATGTGTGCAGCATACAATCAGATTCAGTCTATTTCGAATGTTGTATCTGGACGTTTCGGAGCACTGCATGTACTGTACGATATGATTTTCATTTATGGTGAAACAGCTGTAAATGTTCGTCAAACATGTCTTAGATATAAGCCGCGTTTTCCAAATAAGCGAGCCTCATCTCACACTTCCATAACAGATGTTGTGTTTAGATTACGGGAAAGCGATAGATTGTTGCCATCTTACGAAAGTCGTGAGCGTGAAAGGGCCCGTAGGGTTTTGCATGCTTAAGAAGATTTCCCGGACCTTATTGACAGAAATCCAGGTGTAAATACACAAGAGGCAGGTCGACAGTTCGGGGTGTCTAGAGTAATTCCATACATTGGATACGTTTAAAATAAAAGTTTCTTTATCAATTAGTCTCCGATAATATTTTTATACCTATGTCATCATATGTATTGATGTTATTGACCCTTAACATTCAAAGCTATTTAAAAGAACCTGAGACATCAGCGTTATCTCGTAGGTTTTATAATATCGACAGCTGTTTTTGCGATGCCTTGGGTTAGTTTGATCGAGGTAAACGTTCTTCATTTATAGGCGACGCATATTACAATTTATAAGGGGGATTTTAATTTTGGCATTCGCGTCATAATTGAACTGAAATTTTTTGGATTTATATTCTACATAATTGTATCTTACAATTCTTAATATTTTTTACTTTTATTTCCAAAAAAGTATATGGTAGTCGACAGCTTTGCTGTTGTTTATCTATTGATTGTAATGAGTACTTCCAAGAGGCAAACAGAGTAAACTTTATAGAGAACTGCACTGGTTATAACGAAACTAACTAACTATTGGCTTAGGTTCAGATTCAGAAACCCATATTGCTGTTTAGTTTCAAGCTCGTAGAATTACACTCATGATTCATCCCCTGTTACGACATTATATACGGCATTTGAACGTCTGCCGTCGATATTTTTTAGCACTCCCTTGTACCATTTGACGCGTGCCTTTTTTTACCGATGGGTTTGAATGCGAACTGTGAACTGAATTAAAGGTAAAAAGCATCAAATTTTACAAATATGGCAATTATAGAACGCTGCAATGCAAGGAGTACTCGATTCTGCGAATTTTAGCAGTGTCCCTCGAAAATGTAACATGGGAGAATTTTATGGAATTATGAAATGGGATTTCCTTTGTTTTTTTAACTAATATATTTTAATATAATGAGGGTTTACGGATGTTGACCGTATCATGGTTAGTAAAATATATACAGTCAACACCCGGAAACTCTCATTATAGAGACTCGGGCCGTGGAAGCCTTCGATATCATTTAATATATTTTAATATTTCTAATAATAGAATGCATATCTGTATACAAGTTGGAGGTAGTAACGAACAATGGCACATTCTCGCAGCCTACAATGGTCTATGTATGAAATAATATTATGCCACACTCGGTCTATGATTTTGCCCAACAATAACTTTAAAATATGCCTCTTTATCAAAGCTGTAATTTTTTTTTAATTTGTTAGTTAAAATTGCATGAAAGTTAAAATTTTCTGAGTTAAAATATGATAAAAGCGTACCTATGTAGTTCTAGTTACTTGTAGCATGATTTTGTTGATTGCAAATAGTTAGCAAAATAATATATCATTGGAATCGTTTCACAGCAGTTTCTGAAACCGAAAAGAAGAATGCAAGTACATACTTATGTATGACACAACTCAAAAACATTAAATAATTGTATTGTTAGTTCTAGAAAGTTATAGACATTGCAAAAAGTCTGCTAGGTACTACCTTTTTGTGCAAGAAATCTCCCGAATTTAACAAGTTAATTGTAATATGTATATTAAACAAGTATTAGAAGTGATAAATTAATACATGTCTATTGAAGTCGATATCAGAAAATTGATACCTATAAATCGGATTACAACTACTTTGAAATACCGATATCCAATCGATTCCAGAATTCAGCATTGATAGCGTTCATCTCAATAACTTGTTGAGTATCGATACCCAATACGAAAATGTCTTCATCGGAAGATTGTTACAAAAAATAGAATTATAGAGAAAATCCGGTTCTTATACAAGGTCTTTGAAATGAAAGTAAAAAATATGAAAAAATTGTGAGAAACAGTTATATAGAATATAAATCCAAAAAATTGACGACGCGAATGCAAAAGTAAAACGCCCCTTATAAACTGTAATATATGCCTATGAATGCTCAATGTGTTCAAAAAATACCTCGATCGACCTAACGCATCGCAAAAACAGCTGTGGCTATAATAAAAACTACAAGATAACGCTGATGAGTCAGCTTTTTTAAATAGCTTTGAATGCTAAGGGTGCAATAACATCAATATGACTAAGTATGAAAATGGTATCGGACACTAATTGAAAAAGGAACTTTTATTTTAAATGTATCCACGACCATTTTCAGTCGATTCTCGCACATGATAAATATAGTAGGGATATAACAAATTAGACGTCAATATGCTGGGTACCGTACTCCGAGACACCCCGACCTGTTGTGCTGGCTCGCGTGTACTTTCACCTGGATTCCTGCCAACAAGGTCCAGGAAGTCTTCTTCAACACGCAAAATCCTACGGGGCCTTCCACGTCCACGAGCTTCGTAAGATAGCAACAATCTACCGGTTTCCCGTAATCTAAACACGACATCCGTTATGCAAATGTACAATAGGTCTCGACGATTTGGAAAACGCTACCTATACCTAAGACATGTTTGACGAACATTTACAACTGTTTCACCATAAATTAAAATCATATCGTACAGTACATGCGGTTCTCAGAAACGTCCACATACAACATTCGAAACAGACTGAATCTGATTGTGCGTCGCACACACGTTAAATATCGCCTATCGCTACACTTGCTCTGCGCTATCTATATTCGTTTAAACACAGTGGCGCGACGACTGAACACTATAGACTGAATCTGATAGCGTGTACAAAACTTAAATATCGCCTATCGTTACACCTATGTACATTCACAACGCTACGATATGCTATAGTCACATGCAACGTGCTTTTCTTAAAACACAGTGGCGCTACGAATATTTTATAAATATCTTTGTCATTTCTTTCTCGTGTCTGGGAGGGAATTTGCGCAAACTATTTTGGATTTAAGTTTAATAAAATAATATCTTTCCATTTTTCATATCTTTTACTTTTATTTCAAAGACACCCTGTATAGTCTTTTAAAAAAACAACAGTGAATTAGGCAAGAAAATATAAAAGTTGCATTTTCTTTAAGAAAGTAGAAACATAAATATTGTTATCGAATGCTTTTCACTTTCATTGTTTTAGGTCAACAAGGATACTTCACTTAGAAGCGCAAGCCTTGGTTCAATATTCACAGTAGCCGACTTTTAAATAGAATCAAAAACATAAGCGAAAGCATTCAAGTGGCGAACATAATCGCATTATCGTCTTTTTGCAAACTTAGTAAGTAACGTACTGAATGCTACTACGTACATACATACATGTGCTACAACAACGCATGTATGAAATAGTGGCCAACCAGAAATATTTTTTTGTTTTTTATCTGTGGTGGGTGCAGCTGCAGTGGAGCCCAAACTATATTGTTTGATCGATCACCACTCTAGTTTCCGCAATGTATGTATTATGTAATCTCAATGCTTCTCCAGACGAGTTAAACTGCTAACTCTCATACAAGGGAGCAATCACGAATTGCAATTATTTCTGAATTATTATATCACAGTTGAACAAGTTGAAAATACTGAATGAAATTGTTCTAAACAGATTTTAATTAATTCATGCAATGTATTATATTTTGTGTGACACTGTCAGTAATTCACTATGGGCTAACTTTGCTGACGACAAATAATTCTGCTTTCCCAATTAACACATTATTTGTAGCCTGCCATTGTTCAAACCTGTCGTCAATTCAATGGAGAGACCTTAATTAAAGTGGTACGATAAATTACGTGTGTCATTAGCTATCTCAACACTGTGTATAATTTATTTTCTTTGATTTGTCCACGAATAGATTCTTTGTATACTAAATATTAATATTTTGCAAATTGTATTATTCTATCCCAATTTATTATATCGCATAGCAACTCCATTTATATACACTAAAGTTACCAATATTCAACAGTTTTAATCAATGTTGTTTTAGTTAGCTTCCCTTCCAAAATTTACATTTGGAATGTATATTTATCACCTTCCCGGTTCTCACAAAGATTCCATTTAATAATTAGAATTCATAACGCCCAAGTTCTGAACGAAGCTATTTCGTAAACTCATCTACCCCATAATCAAGGCCGTTTTCGAGTTTCCGACATTCCCAATTTCCCGTACCCACCCATCCGCGACGCATTCTCAGACGAACTAATTAACTCCCAAAACTCACCCCTCATACACATATACACACCACCTGTTCTCTCTTGTCCTTATATACCATTAATACGTAGAATAATTGCTCCAGGTGCGGATTATGGTGCCAGGCGCCGAGAGGAAACTACGCGAACACCAACGTCTGCATGCCGAATACACGGAGAAGCACCTTTGTAGCGGCCAACAGCGTCAACAGTACGATTCCATACGTCTAGACCGTCCCAAATACGAAGCGGAATGTGGTCCTCTTCTGAACAAAACACCGCCGGACGTGTGTACGATGAATAAGTGCATCGATTTTGTCGATACGACTGACACTAATACGAATAGTGCTTTGTTATCCGGCATTATAGAACCGGATTTCACTGAAACGAACTCCCTTGCGGGTCAAACCGTTCCTATTACAGTTAAAAATCATCACGGTTCAGCATCTATTCATAATCAAACACCTTTGTCCTCGTACTCAAACTTTTCTGTTAATAAATACGGCACTCTGCCGCATCTGAATACGGGGAGTAGCGGCACTACCCTACATCAGGGTTTCCTCGGTGTTTCCGAATTAGGATCAAGCAGTTCGAACAGTTCGGTTGTTGGATATTGTGCACGTAGTAAGACTTTGCAACATCAGAGACCTAAAAAGAAGTGCGTTAAAATAGAGTCCTTTCAGACTCCACAGGATACGGGCTTCGCTGATTTTAGTAAGCGATCGAACACTTTCGGTTACTCTGGTAGTGCAGTATGACCGCCTAGTGTGCATAACTGGGGTGTTTATAAGGGTGGTAATAGTCGCATATTCTAAACTTTTCAGAGGACAAATTTTTAAAACTTTTAGGTATGATTAAAAAGTGGTTCTCGATAAATCCAATTAAATAATTTTCAGTAAAATATCGAACTTTGATAAATTTAATTTTTGTAATATGCTAATATTTTTTATGTGAATTAGGGTTGATATAATGAAAGCAAAGACGTAATGTTCAAAACACAAACACGCTTTAATCATTTAGATTCAACGATACTACAGATTTTATAATTTAAGAAACAATAAAGCAAATTTAATTGAATTTGAAATTTTGCACATCAAAAATACAAAATACAACAATTTAAAAAACCGCAACAAAAGAGACTTGAAGATAAATAATATTCAAAGGCTTTTCCGTTTTTAATTTTCTACGATATTCCCAAAATCGAGACAAATACAATAGCCTAAAAGTTTCGCCAGCAGGCAGCAAGAATAAGAAATGGATCACATGGATATTAAAAAACAAATATTGAACTCAAAAGAACGTTGTTCACGTTACCCACGAAAAATAAGATATTTAGACTACCTTTTGTAACATCAGACTTTATTATCGAGCCGAAAAATAGAAATCATATTTAGTTGCACAATAAATTGTGTGGAAGTAGTTAGTTAGTACTTCACATCAAAATATCTGAGACACTCATTATTAAAACATTTTACTATTTGTCTTTATTTAACAAGACGGCAAAATCATAACTATTGCTATCGGAAACTCTGATGGTTTGCTTTTAGACTACAATGCAAAAAGAAAGTGATAATAGTAAATTTAATAATATCAATGGATGTATCGATTTGGTGTTTGGACAATAACATCAAAAATCTAATTCCACGGATAACATCAAAATGGAAGCTTATATAAAGGGGTTAGCATAGAACTTAACTTAACTTTTCTAACCTATTTTCTACATATTTTTCCCACTTTTAGGGCAAATCAAACTCTATTTCTTATATCAATGTATTTTTATCAAGCTCTAACAATTCTGTTCAAGGACTAGAGACATGGTAAAGAAACCTAGTCAAGAGCTTAATTTAATGAAATTCAGGCGTGGTTAAGTGATTGAATTATTATACACAATACWTAAATTTTCAATTCAATAATTCTTTAGAATGTTTAGACAAAGTAGTTTTCGAAGTTGCATTATGTTTATTTATTATAGAGTGCACTGATGATTATATAGTTTAACCTACATACAATTTATTACAATCTTTATGGTCTAATTTATATCCGACATTACTTTGATTATCTGTTTTAATCCTATCTACTTTTTAAATTTATAAATAATTGTCTGATAAATGTAATGTTTATATCTGATTTTTTAAATTCGGATGTAATTTTGACATTTAAGTCGTTGATGTATGAGATTATATGATATATCTTACTAACGGTTCTAACTTCACGGAAACAGTTAGAATTTGTCTATTAGCATATGGAACTCTTAATGCAGAATACGCGTTTAATTAAGATGGAGACATGCTCTTCAAACCGAAACCGAGTATCAATAAGCTAACCCGAATTTTTTGTCGAATCCACAAATCGTAAAAAGGAAATGAATAAAATAATTGCGTGTCATCACCATAAGCCTGCACATTACAATTGTTAGCTGCTTTTAAGATATCACTTGTATAGACAATAAAAGGAAGAGGTCCCAAAATGTAACCTTGGGGAACACCAGATAAAATATTTGTGCTATTCGAAGTATTACCGTTATGTACAGGGTGGCCACCTAAGAATGCAAAGGGCTGTATTTCGTAAACTATTCGTCCGAGAGACTTGCGGAAAAAAATATATTACTAAAGTGGACAAAAGAAGACCATGGAAAATATTTTCACATTTCCAAGATGCCCGCTAGACGGCGTAACCGTCATTTTAAATTTTTAAAGTGATTTTTCACTGAAATCCACATAGTAAATGTTATTAAAAAATATGTACCTTTTAAAGCTGAGTTTTAGTCGAGCGATTTTTGTTTAACATTTTTTGACATATCTATTAAAATAAAGTGGTGGGAGGTAATTTGATGTTTTTTTAAATAAACAGCTGTAACTTCGAAACGGCTGAACGGATTTTAACAAACTTGGTCTCGTTGGAAAAAGCATTTATTGTTCCGTCAAACCCATCTTTCCTATGATTTCTTTAATTCTTGGTAACGCCGCTAGAGCACGTTTTTTGATACAATAACAGAAAATTGCAAAATTCTCTAAAAAATCAAATGCAATAATATGACTTTTTTTCCATAAAAATCTAGTGAAATGATACCTAAGTAGGTTAGTGAAAATGGTATCTCGATATCTTATTCGTAGCTTGAAATATCGAAGAAAAAAAATTAGTTGTAACATAATTTAAAAAAAAAACGCTATTACACCGGTATACATTGTTGTTTATTTGTCATTTTTCAAGATTCGATGATAAAATTTCATAATTTAATCAATTTTAAATAATAAAAGTATTTTTAGTTTAAAAAATTGGAAAAATTGTGCTGGAGCACAATCAGAAGAAAGTACCGATTTTGAAATAAAGCTAATGTGTCCTTCAATGTTCGAACTGTCTTGCATCACACTCAATGCATTGATGCATGCCGTTTATGGATGGACCTTACAGCAGCTTCAATTCCTGCTCTTGACGGGTTACAAATAGTAAATAGTTATAATTCTCAAATCGGAAAACGAAGTTGGATTGGCCTTTTTTGGCAAAGGTATACCAAGAGCAGCTTTCCAATTAGTAAGAAAGTATGATTGTTCCATACAACAGTTTATCAAATGTAAAACGATGGGATCTATAAAGGGACTACAATATTTCAACACAGTTACGGAGATACCGTCAAAACCCCAGGCGTTAGTATTAATACTGTTAAGAATTGAATTAACATCCTCAACGGTAGTCAAGTGAAACTAGGATCCATAAGAGTATTACTGTAAGAATTAATGAGTTCATCGCATCGATTGCTCACAACCAGAACAAACGACGCAAAATACAAATTTCAGACACATTTGCTAACTGAGAATGTAAAGCAACCTCAGGACGAGAACCAATATTAAGAACCTTAAGACTAGACCACAAACTTCTAGGATTAGAACAATTAGCTGCAGAATTTAGAAATTTTCGTTTTTCTTTTCTAATAGCACCAACAGTAAAATTCCGAATACTTTTATAACGATTCCAAGCATCATCACACTTACTGCTTTTAAACACACTTAAGGCTCTATCACGCAGTTTCATAAATGTTTTAATATCTTGAGTTAACCAAGGCGCTCTAGGCTTTGAGGCCCTAGATTCAACCCAAGGAGCATGAATGTTAAATAAATCAATCAGGAAATCATTAAAAATTTTAACTTTAGAGTCAATATCACTCTCCTCAATAATCATAAACCTAAGACTATATAAATACTATATAAATCATTTAAAAATCGACTACAATTTAATCTATTAAAATCTCTGTGCCTAATTAATTTTGGAGTAGGCTTTCTTACTACAAAAGATAAAACGCAGTAAACGAGTCTATGATCTGCGATTAAGTCAGCAGATATCGTGCCAGCAGAGGACAAAATATTAGAGTCAGGCAAAAAGATTGGATCGAGCAAAGCGCTTGATGAAGCTGTTATTCTAGTAGGTTCATCAATAACCTGCAAGAAACCGTATGATTCAAAGCATGCAATGCTGCATTGCATGACAATAATGTAATTATTTGTCACGAATTAACTAAATGTCAATTTCTTTCAATAGCTAAGTTTGTAACGAAAACCTAATCATTTGTTTATAGGTTCTGGAATATGTTTTTTATCGAATAGAGTTTGATTTGACCTAAAAGTGGAAAAAATATCTGGAAAATAGACAAGTAATTAAAAATATGTAAATTTTGCAAAATATTAGCATGTATGTATGTACATATATTTAAGTTTATATTATTTATATATGTAGTATTGTGAAAACTTAATGTATAGTTTTCAATTTTTTATTTACATGACACATATATTGATATTTGACGCTATAACACAGACTTTAATCAATCAAGACTCTACATAAAAGTATGTATGTATATACATACATGTCCCGGTACTTATACCTAGACACAATAAATATTAACCAAACATAATATCCGTGGTAAGATTGGAATATGTCATCAAGAACACCATCTTATTGCACTTAGTCATAAAAATAAATACGATCTTAGCTACTAACCCATTACTACTCATCATTCGAAAAATATGTTGTTTCATTTTGTTACTTCAAGATGGAAAATTTAACTGTAATTTAACTGTGGATACCAAGTATACCTGTTTGACTGATTGAGGTACTTGTCAATTCTCCGTGCTACGATCCATTCAATAAATTTAAAAATTACTTAATACAGTATCCACCAAAATAAACAGTACCGAAAGTAAGGATTACATATATTTATTTTTTAATCTCTGTAATTTAACTGTTTAAGATGGTCACCATTACGATGCAAACAAGCTTCATATCGATCTTGTAAGTTACTAAACATATGTATTTATCCTTGTACTGCCATATTTTCTGTTAGATTTTCTGTGCGAAATATTTTTTTTTCGTGATACCCTAAATATATGCATCAGATTGCGTCAGATCCGCTAAATGAGAAGGATATTCAACGTCTGATCCTCGGGTAATTATTCTATTAGAATGCTGACGGAGTAAGTTTGCGGTGCGCAACCTGCATGGCGCGTTGCTTCATCTTGTTGAAGCCATATTGTGCGCTCTCGTAGACTTCGTACACGGGAAAAAAATTAAACATAAATCTTTCATAAATGATACAATAACTTTCTCTCTGTAACGTTCCTGATTGATAGCAAGTGGATTCTAATTATCGTGTTCAATGAAATATGGACCAATTATTGCATGACCGGAAACCGCACACCAAATTGTCACTTGGAGTCTGTGAGTGGTTCCTCTACAATAACGTCATTCAAATCCAAAGGATCGAATGGTTTAACAATTAATATAGCCGTTATGATGAAGCTGACTCTCGTCTGAAAAGTATAGGTTTTCCAAGAATTCGAGATCTTCGTAAATTAAGCTCAATATACGACCATAGTAAATTGCCCTTAGGTATTTGAGCCTAGCGTTTAGTCATTGTACGACTTGAATAGGGATGACCACTAATTGATATAAACAAACGACGTGTAGATGTTTCACTGATGTTGGGTTCACATACAGTTCTAACTAGGCTTCTTCGCGCACGACTTGGCTCAAAACATGTTCTGCGGTTTCGTCGGTACGCACTGCTTTTCGATGACCAGAAGAACTTTCACATTGACATAATATGTACACTACCAGTGCGACAAAATTGCTGTGTTGTAAGCTTCCACCATTGCAACAACTTCCATATGAGAGGAAATAATATTCTACAAAAACATTTTTTCTGCCGCCATTAGAACCATTTTGAATTTAAATTCAACTGCAGTGTAACACTGATTTCCTAACTGATGATAATTAAGTCAATAATATCAAATGCATTTTACATAAACAACGCTATAGCACCCTAAGTTTCGGTACTGTTTATTCTGGCACATATAGTAGATTACCAACAGTCACACATTTACACATTTCTCGATAAATTTCCTCGGGCAAATGTGAAGATTTTAACTCCACAATCAGTCCATCAAAGTATACGGAACTTGGCTTGTAATACGACTGGATTTTTATGTTTATGATGCATAGAAGATAATTTATTAACCAATAATCCAAATGGAGATTTTAAATGGTCATATTTACAAATTTTATTAATGTTACTATAATAAATTATAAATAATTCACACTCAAATATAAAGCACATGATAATGTGAAATGTACAGTAAAAAGTATTAAAAGAGAAGGGAAATATTAATATCAGAAAATGTAACTGACAAACATATGTAGATGCAAATAAACTGCTAATCAAAGTAACTATACTTACATGCAGACATGCGAATAAAGGTGGTAAGTGTTTGACACACATGTACTTGCTTTCAAACACCGGACAATCGTACAAAATGTACATGACATGAATATAAAGTTGTAATCTTTAACGCGTAGCTCATATAACCCCATACAGTAATTTTCTAGAAATAATGTGGATGTTATTTTTACAATAAAATGATTCTTTTGGATAAAAATAAATATCGAGAACCACTGATTTGAAAAACGAACCGATGTGCGGTTTTTTTATGTACAACACATGTACACAACGTATAACTTACATGTTTATATACATACATACATACAGGGTTCTTTTTTTATTATTACACATATGCACCTCTCCTACGTGTAACCATAAAAAGACAATTGTCAATCCATTAGCAGCATGGTAGGCAACCAGTTATACATCCAAAACAAAAATACATACATACATTAGATGTAATTCTTAAATCGTTACCATGGAATAAAGAAAACATTTTTTTATGTCAAATATTGCACAATTTTTATTCGCGTATTTTAAATACATTACATAAATTCAATAGTTTTCTAATACACGAATTGCATGTATGTCAAAAAAAGTATAGTTGGTAAATCCGTTAAACTAAGACAAGCGTGGTTCTCATACGTCAACACATGAGTGTATGACTGGTTGCCTTCTATTCTGCCAATGCATTGACAATATTTTTTTGAATGTTACACATAGGGGGTATGTGTAACAATAAAAAAAGAACCCGGTATATGAAATCCATGATACAGTGTATAATACGGTCGCATAAATATCAGCATTATAAGAAGATGCCACTGTAAATGCATAGATACGCTGATAAAACACGGTTTTCTTTTATTCCTGACTATTTTTTATGCTGATACTGATAACAGTTCATCGCCGCTGCAAAAATTTCTATCAAAGTTTCACGTTGGGCTTTCGTAGTTTATGTACTGAAACTAATGCGAAGAAATAAAGTTTTTATATGTGGTGGTTCGGTTTGTAAAATTATTATCTAAAGTTAATAGCACTAGGTATCGCATGTGTGTAGACACGGTACTAAAACATTTATATCTGTACTTGTTTACAACCGCTTACCTATCTGTTAACACTTATTGACTTGATATAAAGGCAAAATGTAGAACCGTAAATTTTGCGTGTTTTAAGTTAACAAAGAAGTATCGAAACGATATATCATAGTGTGAAAATGTTATTAAAATTGATACATGCTGTAAGAGAAATTACATTTACGTAATAACTAATAAGCTTAAGGCCAAGGAACTAGTCGAATAGCCTAAGGCACTACATTTTCTGTTTACTGCTTGTTCAAAAATATGGGATTTAAAAACATTCCACAATCGGTAGAATGAAGTACAGTGTACTGTAGTCTGCGTCGGGCGACATTATATTAATAAATTTTACATTAATAAATCTGTTTTATTATTAACATAAAACAATGCCTAAACATCAATCGTTTAGCAGGAACTAGCAAGAGTGACTGAACGCCCAGTAGAAAAAATAAACAAAAATACATACATGCCATGATTTGCTGTGGCAAATATTGTATAGCAAGAAATTGCTTATTAGAATATGCTAGATGGAGGCTGCGCTTCACGTTCTGCGAAATTCTCGAGAAGGTTTTGGAAATCTACAAAACTCGTACATATTTGCTATTAATGCAACTATGTAAGTCAAGTATGAATTTTGATGAATTGTATACGTAACTTACTACTACTTTTTCAAATTATTAGTACTAGTTTCTTGGAGATACAGTGGAGCAACATAATTCGAGGCTGAAGAATGTGTTAGAAAGGGCTAAAAGTGCAAATGTGCGTTTTAACAAGAAAAAGTGTCGGCTTGGTCTGAGTGACGTAAAATATGTTGGTCATGTGTTTTCAAAAGAAGGGTTGAAACCAGATAAAGACAAAATACGTGCAATATTGGAATTGGAAGAACCGCAAGATAAAAAGCAATTGCAAACTATTTTAGGTATGGTAACTTATGTTAGTAAATTTTTGCCCAATCTGTCTGTGGTAACTGATTCAATGAGACAATTGCTAAAAACGAATGTAGAGTTTGTTTGGTCAGAAAATCAAGGAAGTGATTTTAATAAATTAAAACAAATGTTAACTAATACTCCCGTATTGCAATATTATAATTCAAAAAAAGATGTACTATCAGTGGATAGTAGTAGTCAGGGTTTGGGAGCTGTTTTGTTGCAAGACAACTTGCCAGTGGCATATGCTTCTCGTGCTCTGACACCTACTCAAAGATCATGGGCACAAATTGAAAAAGAAATGTTAGCGATTGTTCATGGATGTGAAAAATTCCATAAGTTTGTTTATGGAAAGACTATCATTGTTGAGTCTGATCATAAACCATTAGAATATATTTTTAAGAAATCTTTGAACGATACGCCTCTTAGATTACAAAGGTTAAGGTTAAGATTACAACCATATAATATGTATTATAGTTCAGTATAAACCAGGCAAAGAATTGCTGGTTGCAGATGCATTGTCTAGAAATTTTTTAAAAAATGACAAAGGCATGATAGATGTAGATCATGAGGTTCAAGTTCATATTTGTATGTTGGTAGAGGTAATGCCATTTTCTGAGAGTAAACTTGATTTATTTAAGAAACAAACGAATAATGATACAGATTTGGTAAAAATTCAAACCTTTATCAGCAATGGTTGGCCTACATATAACCCACTGCCTGACAACCTTAAATTTTATTATAATGTAAAGGATGACTTATTTATTGTTAATGATCTCGTATTTAAAAATGATATTGTTGTAGTTCCTAAAAGTTTACGTAGAGATATGCTTAATTTAATTCATTAACAACATTTTGGCCTCGAGAAGTGTAAAACTCGAGCTAGAAGAGTGGTATTTTGGCAAAATATGCAAAAGAAAATAGAAGATATTGTTAAAAATTGTGCTACATATTTAAAATTCCAAAAGTCATATTCCCATGAAAAACTTTTACTAAGGGATGTACCGAACGGTCCATGGGAAGTAGTGGGGGTTGATATTTTCTATTTCAGGGGTAAACCTTTTTTATTACTAGTTGACTATTTTAGTAAATTTATTGAGCTTAAGGAGTTATTAAATGAAAATGCAGAGAGTGTAATAGCTGCAGTAAAATCAAACTTTGCAAGATACGGTATTGTTCAAACATTGTATAGTGATAATGGTCAGTCAATATTGTTCGGATCTCGACAGGAAAGTAGTATCTAAAAGCGGTCGAACTATTAAAAAACCAAAATACTTGTCAGATTATGTTTCAGATTTTTGATAACAAAACTTAGTTTCTTTAAAAGAAAAGGAGATGTCAGGGTAAGCTGATGCCAGTAACTTGGCAACAACATGACAGAAAATAATAATAAAAGAATATAGCAATCAACCTGTAATTATCTGTAGTAGTTAGTGTTAATTTTTGATTAAAAACATTGACCTTCTGAAGCATCGTTTTATTCTGATAGTTATACAACGTGACAACTTCTATAGTATAATTTCCTCATTTTTTACTAGGTAACAAAAGTAAAAAACACGATAGAATTCAGTACAGCAAATGTACGGTTAATGCTTACTGTACGATTTTCAAATATCTTGTCCAGCTCAAAATAGAAGTTAGTCCTCGAGCTTGGGACGCTTTTTATACAACTGCTGTAGACTAGTTGCGTCTCTTCTACAGTTCGATTTGTTCCAGCAGAACAACGTTTTCTCGTAAACTAAATGTCTTAGATGCAATTACTCCAAGCGTACTCCAAAACAATGAAGATGTGTTTAAAGTTGAAAGTCCCATTAAACATTAAATTCTTTATTAAATGGTCAAATTTACACTGATTATTATTGTTCAAGAACGAAACCAACATTGAATTCAAGTTCTCCTGTGATACTTGCAACGCTATTTTTATGTATCTATCGATCTAAAAATTTACATACATACATATGTATATGATTGATTGAAGCTAACAATATTAGTAAAAAAGTTGATATAGATAATAGAATTTAGCGGTTAACTGGACTTTTTCAATATTGAACTCCTTGAACTTTGTTTTCGTGTACAAAATAGCAAGGACACGATAAATGGATTCCTACCCAAAAACCATATAAGCTCTACAGTTCTAAAATAGAAATAAACCCTTTTTTTCAGTTACATATAAAACCAGGTGTATATCTAAATAGAGCAAATAATGATAACTCGTTGATCCAACTTGATAATACCGTTTTAACGCACACCAATGCAATAAATTCCATTCACTAGAGGAAAAACAAATACCTCTATTCAAGTTGATTATCGGTGGAATCAAATGAAAAAAATACCTGCAGGTGTTTTGTGTAATTTTTATAGTTTGAAAATAAATGGTTTATTTGTATAAAGCGCATTTCCAATATATTTATCGCCAAAAATTTGCGCACAGACTACCGACAATAAATTCCAAAGGTCGTACTGCATACATACACTCTGTTTGTAAAGTAATGTCTCCCCCTACTGCTGGATTCATATCAATAACACTTTCCATAGAGCACGTTATATCCATCGGACATCTTCGGCTTGCTTATACAGGCTGTCCGCGATACACAAAGCATGCTTTTAAGGGATGATAGCTACAACGATTTAGAAACAAAAACATATAATACACCTTGGGTCTATCTGTAAGCGTAAACGAGAAAAAAAAATATTTCTAAAAAACTTTATTTGGTCAAACTGTACAAGAAAACTCATCCATATTGCTTCTTAAATAACCAAAAAACCATATCAAAAGTTTAGGGTTGAAAATAACTGAAAACAACGATGAAAACGAATTATTTCATACTTTGAGATTGAAGCGTAGTGTCATTTCTCTTCCACCATACTGTACACGTATGCAGTTAGAAGCGCAGATGCAAGCCAAGCATCATCTGTTTATACGACCTTAAACTTGAATCGTAAGTCAATGGCCATACGTTTTAAAATAAAGGTACCTTTGCGTTTTTTTTAATAATGTTATGACAATAAAATCGATGTTATGTTGAAGTAAGAGTGAAAAGGGCGTATTTAATAACAGCCTCCGATCGGTAAATGAAAATTTAAGTTGAGGGAAAGTCGCATTGAATGAAATCAATGTAATTACTGCAATTATGTTATGGCGCTTTAAGCTCTTTCGTAAAGGCTCCTACAAAATTGAGTTCTTTTCTTTTATTTGTGATAAATTGGTGGTCCTAACAAGGACTACAGAGACAGGAGAAACTGTATTACAGGAAAGGTTCGATGTGTTGCCCATTTTCAAGAACACACGCCTGTAATCGTCGGGTAAATCTTGCACTGATCAGCTGCCGGTGTACAGTATGCGTCCAAGTTTGTGACATGAGAAATAATTTTTTTTCTCGTTTACGCTTACAGATAGACCCAAGGTGTATTATATGTTTTTGTTTCTAAATCGTTGTAGCTATCATCCCTTAAAAGCATGCTTTGTATATCGCGGACACCCTGTATATCCGGCAACAAAAAACGCAAACTAAGCGGGAGGCATTCGGCGTGAAAACAATAGACAAACACGCTTGCCGATGCACTTGTTTTCAATCGGAGCATTTACATATGTATTTTAATCGAAAAGTAAAGATAGATAGAAGATTTAAAATCTCGATACATGTGTGTTTACTTGCTAGCGGTAGATTCTATGAATTTATTAAAGATACATTTTTACCGTACCTACAGTATTTTTGATGCGTGCTCTTGTTAGTTTGCCAGGCTTTTATTGTAGATAATTTTTAATGTATATTATGGCATTATATTTATTTGAATATTAATGGAATACTAAGTGTTAGCTTATACAAATTACAAAGAAAATATGAAATTATTGTAAATATAAAACAACCTATAATAAACCAGACGAATAGAATGCCGTTGCTTCAGTTGCATTATAATATAGCTATTTAACGACATCCTAAGTACGAAACATAAATTTAGTAATTTGAAAAGAGATTAAGTGCAAAATTTTACAACAACAAAACTAAACTAAAAAGAAATTGTTATTTTGAACTTGGTCCTATTAATCAGATAGTTTAGCTTGCGTCACTTTTCTTGTATTAAGTGGCTACACTTCATTTTACAAACTTATTAGTGACTTTAGAGCTTTTTTACTACAACTTTTCCCATTGATGTATCGCCTACACATATTTATTGCGCTTAATACTTCACTACTTCACAGTTTAGGTATTTCGAAATAGGCGTTGTCATCCCCATCATTGTCACTGTCGCCTGAAGCGAGTCTGCTTTTTTGATCACCACCACGTTTTTGGTACACATCAACAATAATTTCCTGATTCTGTAGTTTTCCACACAAAGTGCAAAAAGGTATCGAAATCTACATCCTCCGGCAGAACTATGTAGGTTATTTATAGGTACAACTTCGTCAGGACCATCACCATCACTTGCGACAGCGCCGTTTCTGCTGGAACCACGTGAAAAGTGCCATTTCCAAATCAGCATACTCCCTTCTTGTTGACGGCTGCGTTTTTTTTGATTTTGTACCCAATTTAGAAAACTCATTCAAAATAGCATTTTTTTTTTGTTGATGACTGTACACAGCGTGGTTTAAGAAATTCCTAAATTTGAAGCAATTTCGATTTTTGTTTTGTGTGTATTAAGTTCCACCTCCCGTATGAATTTTACTTTTTGATCTACTGTATAACTTTTTCTTTTTCTATTCTCTATGGCTGATTAACCCTTTCGTGCATGAAGGTCACTGTAGTGGACAGGTATTTTCTAATGTAAGCACACCTAAAAAATGCCACATTGCATACTGACTACTGAAATGGACATTAACATTTTTTATCAAAAAATGTGTTATAACGTCGATTAAATGTTTCTATTACTTTGAAGTCCTTTTTCGTCTCCATAATCAGTCACGTATTTTTTCTTCATATACGTAAATATTTACATATACTGATTCTTTACTTATTGTTAGTCATGCATGAAAGGGATAAAAACAATGAATGAAAAAACCGCTGTTCAACAGTAAACACATGATATCGAAAATTTATCTTTATTTTTCGATTAAAATCCATAAATGTTCCGATTGAAAACAAGTGTGCCGGCAAACGTGTTTGTCTATTGTTTTCGCGCCGAATGCCGCCCGCTTAGTTTGCGTTTTTTGTTGCCGGATATATAAGAAAGCCGAAGATGTCCGATGCATATAACGCGCTCTATGGAAAGTGTTATTGATATGAATCCAGCAGCAGGGGGAGACATTACTTTACAAACAGAGTGTACATATGTATGTATGTATATGATGGAATTTTACAATTAGCGAATACGTAAGCGAAACAAGTTGTTTCATTTTACGACATCATCTACTTTAATGTAGTAGTATTGAAAATGGAATGAAGTTAGACTCAATCTTTTCTATAGCTATAGTGAAATCTCGGAGCCGTATGCTTCACTAACTAAAAATGAGTACTTATTATAGTGGTCAATACTTAAGTTAATGGGGCTTAATGTGAAACTGTTATACAAATACATCATGATGTTTACAACAACCTGACAAAATCAGATACGGTGTACATTAGAATAAAATAAACACTACCAGTAATCACCTTATAAACATTATGAATACTTTTATCTTGCATGCAGAACATGTTCGTTTGGCATAAAACCATACCATTTTGTTCAAACATCTGTAAGCCTAATCTATAAATCAGTAAAATCCACTTATACATATGTAAGTATATACATATATCACACAACTATTTATAAATCATACAACAGTAGTAGGAAAATGTAGTCCAGTAGTACATGAAACTATACCTTCACATATCTGTACACTTAAAGATTAATAATCCATTATCCTGGAACGTTTTATATACTTAAAACTTCATAGAGCAGCAAAACAGAGTGATTAATGGACGTAAAATTCTAAGCCATAATGCACTTCCCCATTACTTTGTACAAGCATCAGTTTCACAGAATATTACTTTTCGCCTTGCAAAAAAACGATCTAATTAAGGGCTTTGTTAATCTACCTTTTTCCCAGCTTGTGGTGAAATTATTAGTTTTTTCTTCGATACATAGTTTGTGATCCAAAAGAACTACTATAATGTTCGGTAAGCTTAAGATCGTTAAGAGCGTGCTCGTATCTGGAACGTTGTCATGTGGGATAAAGTAATCTTGGAAAACACTTTCACTTGATCGCCTAATGGCGGTGGAGGGTGACTTGCAATATATCACTAGATATTATACTGATATTTAACGAATCTATCTCTACGACTACAAATAATAACTGTTACATCGTCTAGGAGAAATATCCTTAGGCAGTTAGTGCTTAATGTTTAATTTCAGAGAATGAAAATCGCTCTGAACAAGCATGCAATCATTCAGATAACACAAATATTTTAATAAATTCGTCTTTTTTTTGATAAAAGATGTTCTTATATTTTTACAAAACATATGTATCCACCAGAAATAATTCCACTGGCTCAATAGATGATTGCCTCCTAGAAATTGATTATAGCTTTATGCATATTACACACTGAAAGACAGTTTCGTCTACTTAACGCTTAATCAATCGCAGATTGTAAAATTGAAATAGACAGCTTTTGTAGTAATTTTTTTTAATTAATTAATAAACTAGTAATAATTAACGGAGTACTTAGGTACAATTGTGTGCTGTGAATGAAAATTAAGTGATTTAGTTTAAGTATTGTCAGCTTCAATTAATAATACAAATATGTAAACGAAACTTTTTGATGGAAAAATACAGAAAATTAGTATTACAAGTATCACATGAGACCTTGAATTCAATGTTCAAGAACCGGGATATCTAGGTTTAGTTTTAGAACAATAATAATCAGTGCAAATGCGGCCATTTAATAAAGAATTTAATGCTTAATGGAACTTTCAACTTTAAAGACATCTTCATTCTTTTGGAGTATATTTGGAGTTATTGTATTTCCGACATTTAAGTAGTTTATGAGAAATCGTTGTTCTGCTAGAACAAAATGAATTGTAGAATAGCCGCAACCAGTCTGCAGCACTTATATAAAAAAGCGTGTCAAGCTCGAAGACTTAAGTTCTATTTTGAGTTAGACATTGAAAATCGCACAGTAAACGTTAACCGTACCGTAGCGGATTCTCTTAAGTCGTCTTTTTTACTTTTGTTACCCAGTAAAAAATGACGAAATTGTACTATAGAAGTAATCGAGGAACTAGTACGAAATATTTGAAAAAGTTGTAGTAAGTTACGTATAAAATTCATTACAATTCATACTTGACCTACAGTTGCATTAATAGCAAATACGAGTTTCACCTTCTCGATAATTTCGCAGAGGATTCTCGTGAAGCACATTATGATAGGTAATTCTTGCTGCTCTACATAGTTCCAGTAAATAACGATTATGACTCTAAAATTTGATTTAAAAAAAATTTAAACTTTTTTAAAAGCGAATGAGTGCATTCACAATGTATTACTGTCAAAAGTGTTAAATTCTCATTATGTAGCAATCGTTTGTAAGCTATAAGTTAAGAAAAGATCTAAATTATAATGTGACATTATTCTAATGAACAGTGTTCCTTACTTGGTAAAAATTTACCATTAATATGACCGTTAATACATCGTCGAGCATCTCCATACTTTCGTATTTGCCACGGCAAATTATGACATTGCGCAAAAGTGTTTTTATTTATTTTTTATACTGAAAGTGTATATTGAAAAAATCCTATTTTGTTCTCGAAGCGTTGTAGTAATCCTTTTACATAAAACATATAATTTCACTTTATATTATACTTGTATACTTATTCCAAAACGAATTAATTCATATTCTGAAGTTTACTTTTAAACATAAAATAATAGTTTCGTAATACATACTTAATTTAGATCACTGGTCTACAATTAAATCTTCATTAGACTAATAATAATTCTTGACAGAACTGTCACAAGCGAAAATTACTTTACTTCAAAGTTTTTGGTAGCAACGGTAAAACGTTCTTAAGAACCTGACTAAATTAGTCAATCTTCTCCGATTAAATGAAGCCAACTCAAACGCTGCATTGCACTGAAAGTTTTAGCGCAGTATCATTTCGGTACAGGATTGTGTTACAGATGGTTACAGCTAATGCAGCTAATAGCATTAGATAATATGTTTTGTCGTTAAAGTATAATATAAAAGGTAATCTCTACGAAGACATTCAGGCTACACCGTTTCTTTTAGACTAAGGATTTATTCTAACTGCGAATTTATTTTTAACTTATTTTGGCTTTTACAGCTCATTATTACATTTGATACGCTATATACATATGTACACTGTTGTATAGTTATCTGGTTGGTGGTACAGAGTTTCGTTGAATCAACAAATACAGCTAGTTATATTTTTCTTGTTTCTATATGTTTATTTTAATTTAATTTATTATTATTTAATATGTTTAAGTTTCGCATCCAATGTCAAACCACAAAATTTGGTTATATTAGCGTAAGGCGCGTTTGTATATTGACCTTCGCATTGGGTTGCTCTTCTTAATGATTGATTAAAATCTGCTTGCTATTGAATTCTTAACAGTAAGCAAATGATAGGTTAATGCAAACGATAGAAGAGAATACAAACAAATGAAAGTAGTCGAGCAACATGTTTAGAGATTTTATTTGCCAAAAAAGTTAGCAGAATCGATTTTGTTGTGATTGATTTGTTAGCAAACCTAGGCTTGATATACTAAGCCCACCCTGCAAAGATATCCGCAGACATGAGGTAAAATATCATCAGATATACTCCGACACGGATAGATATTGAAACTAATACATATATCAGAAATATTTCAGACGACACCGCTGTAAACTCTCAATTACTTTTTTGTGAAAATCATACAAGGTATTCCATATAACGTAAGCATAATTCTTGTGTGCACAAATGAATAATAGAGCACCTTCACATAATGATAATAACCTGACACGTTGCACAAGCTTTCCCCTAATTTTGAGATATATGTAATCAAACGACACCATTAAACACATGAGTTGGCATTAACATTGCTTTGTTTCTATTTTATTAGTCTATGTTAGTAATTCTCCAGGAACTGTTGACATTTCTATGTTATTGCTTCTTACTACGTAATTGTGGGAAGTTTTTACCTCTCCATTATATGGCTTCTGCTTGTTGCATTTAGCTCATGCTTCGCTTTTCTTGCTGCTTCCCATATTAATGAAAATGATTAATGGAAATATGTACAAACGAGACTGTGCTTGTATGACCTAAGTCGTGTAGTTTGTTTCTAGTTTCGGAATGTCTTCTTCCAATGAAGTTGGTTTCTATTTTTGCTTTTTGCTGACTTGCTCGTTTTTCAATTACTGAATTTATAAGCTGGTTTTTGGATATCTTCCAAAAGCTTGTATATTTATACTCACAATTATTCAAGGTGTGGCAGATACGTACAACTTTGTTTTAATTTCTTCCGGATAAGTTAATTATTGGCAAGTAACCGGGCCCATAATGTTTTTCATTTAGCTGAATCATTCCTAATAAAATATTCTTGCTATTAAAGCTGCTAATCAAGTTAAGTTTAAAATCAAATAGGTTGGTAACTGAGCTACAAGCTACAGAAACATAAAATATCTATTAAAAACTAAATATTTAGAAGAAGGCATTACCTCAGTCTCAGAAGATCTTTATAAATGTTCCAGAACTTCTAGACTTTTCTGAAAAAAATTGTCTAGTACTACTATCTAGCAATCGAACTACAACATCCGTGGCATATCAACTGCAATTTCTGTTAAATATCGACACTAATAGATCATGTTTCACAAAATCAGCTCAATACAACTTAAACACCAGTAATACTTATTTCCACAACTTCCATATCTGAACGCCAACCACACCATCCTTCAACCCAGAAATAATATGCAATCTGCATTTGCAATGTTTTAACCAAATAATATCAACAAATAATTGCAATCGTTACGAATCACGTTAGGAGAATGCTTGAGATACCATTAGAAGATTATTTTCCAGCTTTTAACCTCACTTTGTTTACTGCCTACATAGGTATTGCGCCAACCTCCTTAGTTTTTTTTTCTTTTTATTTACTTTTTTCCTCGTCGCCAATTTGTAACATCGTGGCCTTCACGATACTGTAAATAATTATCACACAAAACAGTTTTAATGTTCTACCTTAACAAACCTGACTGTATTACGCTCGTCATCGTCAATACACTACAAAGAAATATAAAGAAAGTTGCATAAAAGCTATCTTAGTATTTACTCCCACTGCTGTACTTCCAGCAATTCCAGTACTGGAAATAAAAACCGTGTTTGTACTCAGCAATTAAAACAAGAAAGCAAATTAAAAGACTAAACTACTTAATAGTCAAAAGTATACAACCGTATTATTACACTGTTCAATAAATCATTGAGAATGTATTTATTTTATTAATGTTGATAAATAGTTAAATATATTAAAACCAAAGCCAAAAGAAAAACAAAGTTTTAAGTGTTCCAGAATTATTTATTCAAGTTGATTTCTCATAATTTTTAGCAGAATTGTTTTAAAATAAAGAAACTGTTTGAGGGTAAAGAATAGGTTTAAATATAATCAAGGCTCAGTTGTGCACGTCAGCAGGACAAATCAAGTAATCATATCGTAGTTACGTAAAGGAAGTCTTCGAGTCTACTCAGTTAAAGTAGTTTGTTTCTGAAATTCTTTTCGTTCACGAAGGACTTTGTAATTGCTGTGATATAATTAATTGTGTACCCCTCATTGTAAGGTTTGTGATTTATTATGGATTTATTTGTTTGTTAAATGAGAATAAATCAAAACTTAAGACAAAAGCAAATCCTTTTATTTATTACCATCCCCGGTCCCGGATTATTAGTAATGAAAGTGTATATCATCGGAAATTTGAAATATGTATGTGACTTCATATTAAAATACCAACAAGAAGATCAACAAAACGGTAAGTAACATATGTATGTATAAGTATTTTGTAATAGTCATTAATTACTAAAATACTACATCAATTACCCTTAATTTGTTAGTTAGTAAGTTAACAATTAATATAAATTCTTCATTTGCATATGATCAAAACTTACATACTTTTCCATTTAATCCATATAAATTAGCACCATAGTATCATCGAAAAATATATTTTAAATGAATAAAATAATTAATAATTAATAATTAATTATTATTTTTTTAACAAATTAAGTTAATAAAACAAAAATAAAAGAAATATAATTCCTGGTAGGCCCAAACCCAGTTACAGCAACTGCTCAATATGACTTTTATGTTCTTATTGTAAGATTACCAACCTTTTCTCAAAACTGTGCACAGCATTTCGTAACATTTCTGGTTGAAGTATACCAATTTGCTCCATAAAATTGTTTTTCAACTCTTGTAACGTTGTTGGTCGTGTTCTAAACACTAAACTTTTTAAATAACCCCACAGCCAGTAATTAAGATCAACTGAACGTTGGTTAACAATTCCTTGACAGATCGGAAAATGTGCGGGGGTGCCCCATCCTATCTTATCCGGCGTATAGCGCAGTGCCTAGCGCGCTCGCTTCATAGTACGGTGGTATCGGTTTTGAACCGCGGGATAAGGAATTTGGTTTTCTGTAGTTTCCCAAATTTCACGGCAAATGCGGAAAGGTAACACCTTAAGTCTACAGTTGCAGGCGTAATAAGTCATGGCAACCCGATGCCCCCTGTAATTGGAACAGGCTGTTGGGAGACCTCAAGGCGCAAATTATATTATTATTGTTACTGTCCCGCATGAAAATGATGTTTTCAATTCAGTAGTGCTCATTTAGCAGCTGTGTAACAGCATAGCTTCTTAACATTTCTTCACCAAACGGTGTCTTTCTTGTCACGAAAATCTTTTCGAACGATTTCTTATGGATTTTCTGAAGACCGGATTATACAATTTTGTGTATTAACTGTGCCATTCAGAGTGAAGTGTATCTCATCTGTTCATAAAACACGATACTTATAAGCATTTGGGTTCAATTTCCATTTGAACAATTACTCGCAAGAGAAATCGTATTTAGTAGCGAAATCTGAGTCATTTAATTCAAACAACATTTTCGATTTATATGAATAGATTTTTAGAATCTTGTGTAAAGTTTTCCAAACCGTGTCATACCGCACTAGCAACCGTGTGGATGTCGCATTTGCACTACTGTTTGCTAATGCGGTTATGTCCTGATTTTCAGGATAAACCTTTCCAGTTGGACATCATTCATTCTTGGTCTTCCAAGGGTTACAGGCAGGGGTCAGAGTACAGGGGTCAGTTACAGACCGGGTTCTTTCAAATTTTTCTATTAAATTCAGGTACTCTGTCATGTGACAGGGCTCCGCTTTCAAAGCCATTCTTGTGCGAAATCTTCGTAATCCCGCAGAGTTATTTCTGTCGCATAATAATAAGTCCATGCTATTACAGTTTGAGTGTTTGAACTCTACGTCTACCTGAGTTTTAATTTCAAAATAAAACTCCAAATTGAAAGATTTAGTTTTGACACTCGTGTCAACAATAGTAATCATTGTATTGAAAACGCTTTTTCCCCATTTTAGTAAAATCTAAAAAAAAATAGATTAAATACTAAAAAAAATATTATTGAGTTAATTTAAAAAGTTATAATAGTTTAGGATATATCCTTTACGTTATGATAACATTATACAGGGTGTATTTAAAATAAAAGTAAAAAATACTAAGAATTATGTAGAATATAAATCCAAAAAATTTTTGTTCAATTACGACGCGAATGTTGTATTGAAATTGTAATATGCGCCGCCTATGAATCGAGAATATGTTTACCTCGATCGAAGTAACGCAAAGCATCGCAAAAACAGCTGTCGATGTTATAAAAACTACGAAATAAGGATGATATGTCAGTTTTTTAAATAGCTTTGAATGAAGAGTGCAATAGTTGCAATTTTTGTAATCGTAGTCGTATTTTCTTTTTTATTAAAGATTGTTGGTTATATGTTTGCTACATCTCCATACATTCAACATTCGAAACAGACTGACTGTAATTGTGCGTTGCACACATGTTAAATATCGCCTATCGCTGCACGTGCTCGGCGCTACCTATATTCGTTAAAATACAGTGGCGCAACGAATATTTTATAAATATATTTGTCATTTTTTTTCTCGCGTCTGGGAAGGAATTTTCCCAAAATATCTTGGATTTAAGTTTAATAAAATAATATCTTTCCATTTTTCATATTTTTTACTTGTATTTCGAATACACACTGTATATACATCGCTGTATTGCATAAGCATTTGCAAACTAATCACATCCTAACTTAAATATTCCCTGATTAGCATCCATGATGCATACATTTATTTCAAAAATTAATTATTAGTGCTTAAACATTTTTAATATGGATACTACCAACTAATTATAAACATGAAATAAGTATAAACAACAATTCTCAGAAGTCCACTTCTGTCACCTCAAACAGATGAAGCTAGATGATCGGCGAAATGTCGATTAAATCACGATTACAGGTAGTAGAAGTACATAGCGCAACAAGTGCACATAGAAAATAATTTTTTGTTGAAATATTTAAGTTTGACTTAAAAACAAGGAATTTCTAAGCTAACACTTAAAATGTTTTAGGCAGCCTTTGCGAATTTCTATTAGAAGGAAGAATTGATATTACCAACGCAATATTAATTTTGCATAAAATTACAATTTATTTCAGAACGACATTGCAGAACAAGTCGAATAGTACACTGGAGTAATTTTGGCCCCTATAGGATATCTCTACATCCTACTGCGATTGGTTTCTTAGTGAATTATAGTCTAATCGTTTCCCACAGTTCTACGTATACAGATAGTAATTCCATCCCTTTAGAATTTACGCATAGATAAGGTAAATACACTAGCTGTCACTGCAATGATAATAAAATACTACACATACTGGAAATAATTAAGGAATGGACAAGGAAACAAAATAATTAGTTTTCATACACCGAAGAGGGACATATTATCTTTAAAGAATCCAAACAGAAGTTTCAGAACTTTTCTTACAAATTAATAATAAAAAATTTAGATATACTAACGCGTTTCTATCTTTGCCTTTTTAATTACGAAAGGAATAATACTGTTGCTACTGTACATCATCAGCGTACATCTGTATTTGCAGTTGTTCACGTTATTGCTACATGAGGCTGTTAACTATAATAACGGTCTCATGAGAGAGCCTAGCGAAATAGATCTGCTATCAGAAATATTACCATTGTGGCAAACACATTGCATCCCACCCTTCAGATAAGATGAACATGTTTCTACAACTGCAGAGAATATAGCAAGGCTAAAATAGAGAGCAGGTTTTGGTATGGGCAATACAACGAAGTTATACGATTGAGCAAGAAAATGTTAAAAGGAAATAGGGTTTAACAATATTCAACAAATTAGGAAGAATAGTGAGACAGCAAAGCCTCAACATCTCAGCATTATCGCGTCATGCGCTTGAGAGTTATTTTTCACTTTAGGCAGTAAAAAATAATAAACAATTCATTCTACTTCATCAATAAAACTACACTATCACTTGCAATAAAACATATTATTATTATTAATCAATGTGGTACATTATCGTCAGTTCAAAACATATGTTACAAAAGCATACTTTCTCGCCATTTAGTTAAATAAAAGTTTCCGTAATTGGTAATAAAAATTTTTTCCCAGTGGAGCAACCATGACGCAGACGGAAGGTAGGTCGTCCGTTTTATGTGAAATTATAACAGAATAGCAAAAACTATCACCTTTCTCGTGAAACTAGAAAAACGTTTTTCACTTTATCCAATTATTAACTCTGTCGCATAGAAATTGCGTTTTAAATTAAAAAAAGAAATTAATATCCTCAACAGCTGCCTCCCACTACACAGTTGACACTAATTTGAAGCAACTTATGAGAAAAGCTATGTGATGAAATACATATTCTCAACAAATAACATACCTACTTACGATGACGAAGTTGGAAAACTATCTCTGAGCGTATCGAGCCGCAAATGTGATTTATGTTCAGTTATCGTATTTTAATAGATCGCTTCAACTATTACAAATGCCCATACAATGTTACGACACGTTCACTATAAATTATACTAAAACAACAAAAGATAACCTCGATAGTTAAAATAGAAGTGCAAGCTGACATTGTCTTTATTGGAAGTGAAGGAAGAAAGTGTATTCGTTTAAAAAAATGCATTTTTAATATATCCTATAAGAATTTGTACCGGCTGTGTAGCGCAGCGCTTAGCGCGTTCGCTTCACAGTCTGGGGGTACCGGGTTCGAATCGGGTGCGTTCTTTCTGAATTTGGTTTTCTGTAGTTTCCCAAACTCCACGGCAAATGCGGAAAGATAACATCTTAAGTCGGTCTACAGCCGCAGGCGTAATAATAACTCATGGCCAGCCGATGCCCTCTGTAATTGGCGCAAGCTGTTGGGGGATGCTAAGGCATGAATTATTATTATTATTATTATTATTAATTTGTATGTTTCTTGATTAATTTGATAAATGCCATAAGCAATCTTACTGTGACAGAGTTGTAATACAAAACTAACAATAAACATGGACAATTGTCACCAACATAAAAAATAAAACAAAGAATAATGTCGCCCAAACTAATTAATGATGATTTTACTCAGTTTTGTTTAATTTGCCGTAATTGAGGTATTGATACTTTACTAAGCCTTAGCTCTTATTTAGTAAACAAGGTATATATATTCGTTCTATAGAGAATTTTATGTTTTTTTAGAAAAGAACAATAGTATTTATTTACCAAATTGACTTTCTGTGCTAAAGTATTTGCGATTAAAATGATTATGGTAGAACATCTACATAGCATTGCGAGTATTTTCTAGAGATGATATAACATTTTAGAATAATAATTTTGTGTACCTACCTACATATTACATTGCCATGTTTTAAATGAGTTTTATAGTTACATAAGTTTAGTTAAATAAGATATTGCATTAACTTTACGCTATTAATTAAACATATTAGCGTAGATTGTGAAAACTCGATCTCTGGTCCTGATTTAAATATTATCTCACTTTTCATTTGATCATTAATGGAATAGCAGCTGGCTAATGGAAGCAACATCAAAGTTACGATGCTGGAGGGGAGTTAGCGAGATCGATTGCTGCTAGAGCGTTTTTGCACTTTTTACATTTCAAATTTTTAGCCTCGGGTACAGACCTTGCCGTATGTCGGATAGCATATAGACAATTCAGAAAAAAAAGTAACATACTTCCCCCTACTAATTAAAATCAATAATTTATTTACCGACATGATGTAAACTTCTGTACTTTTTCATTTTGAATAGAAGTACACCACATGTTAGGTAACAGATTTGTTGACAATAGGCAAATGTGCTGCTTGATGGATACATCAGCAATGTTTTGGAGTAAGTACTTGGGAATTGTTGGCGTTATTAAATATTATTATTTTAACAACTAATAGTGTAAATAATAATCATACCTTTAACAGTAAGTAACATTAATTAAATTACAGGTTGAAGCAGAGACTATTATTATTATTCAATTTTCGCACCATTAAACAACCAGATTGAAACCCTAAAACACCATTAAACAAATCACAAAATCTATATCATATATTCTCCATACTATTCAGATTTTCAAGATTCGTGGTTGTTCAAGTTTTACTGATGTTGATGCTAAAACCACTTAACATAAAAGATAGTATATAAAAATGTGTTTTTCTTTCAAATTGGTTTTTTTCTGCACCAAGATAGTTCGGTTGTTTGGTACATCTGCAAACCAATCGATCGAGGCAGTCTTTTGCATTGTGTAGTAAACTGCATAATTCTTTAAGTTACTACTCAATAAATTATTAATAAATGAGTATATATTCTGTGAGAGATGCATAGCAAGATTTTCTGCAAGAATTTGCAGATATCCTTGTACACTACGATCATTTTTGCGCGGCTATTCGCTGTTTTGTGCACCTGTTTAGAGAAACTGGTAGTGTGGATCACTAAAAGTCTAGTGGTAGACCTGCAATTAGAAACAGAATGTTGAAACCCTTAGTAGAGGGACGCCCTCAGGTGCCTGTGCGGCATTTACAACACAAGTTAGTTGTATTTTATAGCACTTGCAGACGCATTTATAAGCGTGAACCACATTTACATCCTTACCGTTTGCAAGCAACCCGTAAACAAACTAAAACGACAAGAATTTTATCAACAATTTATTGACCGGTTTGTTGTTAATAATGTACCTAATAAGTATCTAAAAGGTTATGCTGATGAATCATGGTTTCGTCTCTGGTTATGTAAATTCACGAAGTATAAGAATGTGAAGCGCAAATATTCCGCATTTTTTGTGGAAGCATCCGTGGCATCCCCAATTTAAAAGCAATTTTAGACAATATAAATTTCAAATGTAGTCAGACAATTGGCAATCAACAAATACTTATATTTTCATAGAATCACATTAATAAGAAAGATGAATAAAAGATATACCTCACTTTAAATATTATGTTATCAGTTCATAAAATTCTATTCAAATAAACACAAGGTTATATAAAGAAAAATAGGTTCGATCACTTGTCAAATCCAATTTTGCGTACCAAACTTTGATCAGAAAATAAAATTAAATTATTGTAAATCAGCAGGAATAGACTCAATTGTATCCATAGTTAAGAAGTACATACCATATTGTAACAACCAAACGTAACAATAAGAAGGGTTTAATAATTACATAACTTGACATAAAACAGTAACATTTCCCATAGAGTTTAAATGGTAAATAACAGGTTCCATAATTCGTCGTATGCGCCAAATTGAAGAGAATACTGTCAGAAGCATGATCCAATCGTTGATTTCCAAAAAAATGTTAATTTATTGTTGGAATTTGCAATACCATCGTCAGAGAGGTGAAACCGGAAATAAACAGATTTAATTTATCAAAACTAGTATTTAGGCTAATTTACATACATATAAGGAACACGAATTTGATGTTCATTCCGAAATCCAGAAATAGGTTTAAAAATTAAATTTTAGGAAATTGCAATCCGATCTTCATTTGCTTGAGTTACGATGTCTAAATTCCTCCGATGGAATGTCAGCACACCAAATTTTGTTCCGAACGGTAAAAATTTAATCTCAAATTTAGTGTTATCGATAATCGAACTTGACATAACCTACAAAAATATACTAAATCAAATATTACGACGTTAGTAGAGAAACGCTAGAACCAATTCGATTACCTGTGACGAACAACACAAAAACCAGTTAACTAAAAGTTCTTGATAGTGAGCAAAGAAAACATTTTCATAAACACCGCTTTTCCGCTAACTAACCCTATAATCTCGGGTACTTGTAACTTGTCAGGTTGACGGCTTCTGGATATATCTGGCACGATCGGACTCGAGCTTGGGATCAGCTGAAGGTCATGCCTATTTTCGGTCATTTGTATGATCTCAGCAATTCATGTATATCACGCGAGTCCGATCGTGCCAAATATATCCCGAAGCCGTCCACCTGACAAGTAACATGTAGCCGAGATTATAGGGTTAGTTAGTGGAAAAGCGGTATTTATGAAAATGTTTTCTGTGTTCACTATCAATAATGTGAGCTGATTTACACTAATGCGTCACTTTACTTTAGTTAATTCACTTGAATAACAGTATTGGATTTGTTGAATTAGAGATAGAAATACCTTTACGCGCGAGTAAATAGAAACACAAAACATATAACAACATTTTTCCTGTTACTTAGAACAAAAACCCGAATTAGCCGCCTCTAATTTCGGTTAGTAGATGTTTTAAAAAAAGCGTCCTTCTTTTAGATTCTTTTTAGGAATTCAATAAAATAACAATACAGAGGTTTTCATTTATTTATTATTAAAAACAACTTATGAGATTAGGAAGGGAAAACAGAGATTGAGTCGTAATGTCGAACTTTACGGAGCCTGAATTAAGAATACAGCCAGTAAGTGAAGATATTCTTTTTTATATTCAAAGAATTCAGTGTAATATGAAGCAAGTCTATAACGTTTCGTCCGTTTTGAATATTGACTACGTGTAGAGAGGTACTTAAGTTGAAAATTAATTTTTAATTGTTCGTGCATTCATTTTTAAAATTGAACCCTACTTGATACAACAAAAGGAGTAAGTAATTCTATTTATTCAAATTTTAAATCTTACTATAATTTTACTTATACCTATTAGAAGAATTTTGTTATTTTTATTTTATATACATATGTTTGTATATATTTTTTATTTTGTATACGTACATTAGGCGTGTCTTGAATATGACTATACCTTGTTTTTTATTAAGAGGACCAAATGATAAAATCCGCTTCACATTAGGCAAATTAAACTGACAGCTATTTTGGCGGTAAATTTAAATGATGTATTAGAATCAAATAAGTTATTTACGGTAAAATCTAATTGGCGTTTGCCATTTGTAGGACGTAAATTTGCCCAAAATCTTAAACAAACTGATTCCCGTTACGAGAATGTGGTCTTCAGATATATATTCCATTTTAGATGCTAACGAGTTGTTTAGCTTGCGGTCAATACACTAATGAAGTATATGCATTATTTCTGTCAGCATCTAGCGTAGCCCAAAATCGATTAATTTCTAGCTAATCTCGAATAATATGAAACTAATTTAATATTATTGCGGACTTTAATAAATCTCAAGCCAGACTGCTTCCAAACGTTGTTTGAACGTTTCTTAACAGGGCATGGAATGAAAATGGTATACGTATAATCTAACAGCTTTATTACCGATAGAAATAACAAATGCTGACAGCTCAAAAATCTATATTTTCGGAAGAATGAAGCTTCACAATTTATTTAAATATCTCCACTTACTCCACCTTCCCCAAGAGATAAAGCCAACAAATTGTTGACCTAATCTCCCGGGTTCCTCACGCTGACTTAACCAATTGCCTCCAGCCACCGAAAAGGTAGAAGGACGCAAGAAGCGAGACCCAAATATAAATTTTATTATGTACAATTCATGTACGTATATTTTTCCATGTACCTACTACTGATAAATCTTCATACTTCGCTAACTTACAACTTAACACAAAATTATTGAGGTCCCTCCACTTACTTCACTTTCACCAATACATAAAGCCAACACATTTTTGACCTCATTTCCTAGCTTCCTCACGCTGACCCACCAATTATCCTCCAGCACCGAAAAAGTAGAAGGGTCAATAGGTGAGCCCCAAACAAATATTACGCTAAAACTGTACATACGTCATAAATTACAATAGGTATGCAATTACTGCATGCTTACGTACAAACCGAATATGAACTATATTCGCTTCGTAACAGCAATATCATAATAACTAATTTAGGTTTTAGTAAGTAATCCAATAATTCTTAACCTTTACATTAATATAAATTTAAATATTGAACGTAATATTTGCTTAGTTAATCCACCAACAGTGGCAACGAAAGATAAAAATACTAATCTTTAACTATGCAAATATTATTCGGTAAATTAATCTAACAAAATATCGTAGAGCTCGTATTTAAGAAGAGTAGAGAAGGTAGACGCTTCGTAAATGTTGGTACAAACTAAGTCCGCCGGCCGTTAGAAATCGTTGTCGGTTCACCCGTGACCTGTAACAGACTGTAAAACACCCAAAAGACCATCGAGAACTTTCACTCTAGCATCACTCTCGCACATTTAGTACATAACCTCACAACACGATCATCCCCACACACTCACCAGATAATCGCACACAGTCATTCATCGAGCACAACATGAAAATAACTTGCACTCCAACATCTCCCTCACACACTCACCAATAAATCGCTCACATTCGTTCATCTAACACACAATGGAAATAACTTGCACTCCAACATCACCCTTACACACTCACTGCACAAACACTCAAGAGAATTCGTGTGGTTGGAGAAAAGACGACACGATAAAGAATGCAGGGCTATAACCCAACATGAATATATTGCAGCAGTCATTGATCCCAAATTAGAACAATGGAGATATACGCAAGATTGGGGCTGCCACATCGATACTCTTGTGGACGCCAAGCACCCACAACACTTTGATAGGCCTCATATAGAGGCATTTTTGTGTCATTGGAACTGTGCCATTAGAGCACCCATTCAGACGAATCCGATCGATGTCAAACAAGAAGCAAGAACCCAACGACCATACGAGCTCTAGTGACAGCATTCGCAATATTGTATACCTCCATTGTGTAAAATTTGGGAAATGAGTTACTACAGAGCATTCACATTGAATATATAGTCAACCAAGGAATCAAGCACACGAAGAGAGTAACTTGCAATCCCATATATTCAGCACACAAACACTCAACTCAAGAAACGAAACGACCTTACCCAACGGAATGCTTTACAACAATCGTTGACAATATTTGAAGAAAAATAACGACACAGCATTCATATTGAGTAGTTGGTTACTTGGTAACAAAATACCAACTAATCCTATAACGACTGCGCGCATTTGTGCGGGGAATTTTGAAGTTAGAAATAACTCAAAAATTCAAACCTTACGGACAGCAATTCAAAATTGCGTGTTCGCATAACGGGAATAATATAGATAGCGTTAGCGGAAAATACTGTTGTTAGAAAAGGAATCCCACGGACAACGATACGTCCGTCCGCAATAACGCCACGTACCGAAGTGACACTACTAATAAAAAAACGGCGATGTCGAAGGACATTTGTGACGTCACTTAATGACTGCGATTACATTGTTATCAAACAAATAATCAAAAGATGTGTAACCATTAACTGCATATACAGGGTGGTACATTACCTAGTATACAGGGTGGTATAATTAGGTTGTTGTACATATAGGCGAGTGGTATATTAACAGTGTTGTATGTATACAGGGTGATATATATATACAGTGTTGTATGAGTTTAGCGGTTTATTAAGTTACGAACTTAATAAATTTATCTATACTGCACGGATGTATTTTATAGCGATTCGTATAGAAAAATATGAGAATATGTTAGGTGGAATAAATTCAAAATTTAATTTTGCAAAAATTTATTTAATTTCTTCCGAGCAGATTCATTTTTAATTACTTATTAAGAACGTTTCTCAAGATGGCATAGAATGAAAATGCTTTACGTATAACCTGAAACATACTGATTTAATCGACGGTATCAGAAGAAAGTTTAGCTTACTTTTATGTGAATGTATTCGTGTTCATTTCGATCATTCCTGACAGATAATTTTTACTCTGCGCTTTCATCATAATAAAAAGCAGGAGCTTTTTATTATGATATTTTATTTTATATTTTGCAAAGTCCTTTCGTACCATAAGGATTTGTATATAGCACTGGAAATCTCAGAAAACTTCTTATAATGTATTTAATAGTGTCGTCAAAAGTAGATAGCACCGCCTTTCTTGCAACTCGTTTTAATGTTGGTGAAATTAGTCTGTGAATTAACGCAAGTAGAATGCGACTAGATTGCAGCAAAAGATTAAGGAATTGCGGTGTCTGCCTTTCATGGATTCGTGAAGTCATAAAAGCCTGGGGAGGATTCTTCCAATATTAATATTCGTTGTGTATAGACGTAACAACAAATATGTACAAAAAAAATCTTTATTTCTTACATACTTCTTGTAATCAGAGCTGTGAAGGGTGGCAAATACTTTTGGGCAAGGCTGTATTATTGTTAAATATAAATATCTACATATTCATAACAATTTATGTATGTTGTAAAGTGCTTGCAATTTGCAGTGTTATCTGTGTTTTCTTTATTGTAGGATTACTACTAATAATTTTCTTGTACATGTTCAGTATAACTTGCTTTTACTGTACAGAGAAATGTCCACGCCCCAAAGTAACACGTTTTCTTGGAGGCGATAATCCACTTATACTAGGCTGTGGATCCATTTTTACAATCAAATAGTTAAAAAAACTTATTTTCTTGTTTAGTCGTAATAGAAACACAAAGAGATAATAGAAAAATATTTAACGAAATATTTACTCAATCAGCTGGCCCAATCAGCCAGGAAATTTGGCCACTGTAAACATGACCGTCAATAAACCAATCGTACGCCTATATTTTGGCGGGCTATTTTCGATTACGTCTTCTTATTAAAAAACAAGGTATAGGCTATTTTTAATAGAGTAACCATATTTTGAAGAAATGTCCTAAATATGCTCAGAAACAGCAGTTACTAATTTACGTAACAATTATTATTACAAGATAGTTGTAACTATTTTGATGTTGTCGTCGCATTTAAAATAATAAACATTGTGATTTCTAGAATTTTATTCCAGACTATACAACATAAAGGAGGGTTGCATACATTATTATATTTTTGGACTGAAGTATACTTACATAATTTTAAAGAATAGAAAAGGAGTTGATGCAAATGCTTTGTTTCAATATATTGAGAGGAACCTTTAGAATTGCTTCCTCTATAACTTTTAAAGTTCCCCAGTCTGAAAATTGAACAACAGTCGAAAATTGTCGTTTCCGTATATTTCCGTTGCACCGTCATATAAAGGCAATGAGTCAATATCAATCCATCGAGGTAGGCACGTATCCCCGGTCTGAAAAATATTACTTACTCAAAATTTCCGTTCACTTTTACCTTACGCGAAAAAAACTACGGAAAACCCGTTGGAATTTAATAAAACGTCTTTGGCGCAATTTCCGCGTTACGTCTGCACTAAACCAGTTAGAGCACCTGAGAATACACGTATAACCTATAAATATATATTTGCCTGCGGTCGTACTCTTAGTATTCCCGTGCGTGTTTCGGGAAATGTGTTTTTCCGCAACCTAAAAACTTAAAATGTCTCCCACATGAGAACTATGTTATTCGGTGAGCGTCTTCCGCCGGAGAGTTACGCGCAAACAGATATAACATGTGCATCCTATCCCGCATAATCCACTTTACTACGCAAACAGCGATAGATGATAATAATTGAATTTTGCAACATTACGTCTATAACTTCTCTAATACAAATACAGATATAAAACATAAAATATGGATTTATTGTACTAACAAAGTAAATAGACACTTTTTATTTCAAATTTTCAATTTCAAAAAAATCTTTATGTAATAACTAAATTGCAGCATTAATATAACAGCGTTCAACTCTGTATACATGATTAAACTGAATAATTTATCCTGCTTTTACAGTAGAATATAAGATATAAGAAATTTAACACTAGGAAAGTAATAAAAATCAATGTTGAAGCAACAAGTCAAAGTTTTGCACGTTTATTCGCTTTATTTTCCCAACTGGAGTATATTATAACTAACACTTTGAGTAAGGGGTTCGTGTTTCATCTATTATTCAATAAAGATTAAAGGTTGTTAATTCTATGTACTCTTCTTAATATTACCACCGAACGTGAGATGCTTTTCAGGCAAGTCTATAAATTTTTAATACGTGCTTCTTACTAGATGCGAGATGCAGCCTTATATGCAACATGATTGGATCTCCACAAATATGTTTGAAAGATAATGAGTAGTCAACAATTAACTCCACATTAGACAGATAAATAGTTCTAAATTTATAAAATTAAATTTAAACTTAGTTGAGCAAATTCAGCTAATTTGCCGTAAACGACGAAACTCAATTTAGAAGAGTCGGAGCACCTAGAAAACTATTTGAATACTTGAGGATAATTTAATCAACATCTTATTACATACATGTAGCTAGTAACTTCGTACTATCCAAAAAATGGTCACTGTTTTTTACTCTACTTAAATAGACAGAGCCACATGTTGTCACACACAGAACCGTTTTCAAACAGTCGACGACCGACAGCGACGTGCTTTAGAACGTATTGAAAAAACTTTGTAAGTAGTACTGTGATTTCTTAACATGAAAAGGACTAATAGAAGGTATAACGATAACTTTTCATCGATGTTTATTTGCATTTATGCGGGTGGGAGCGCATATTTTTGATACTTTCAAAAATTCATAACAAAATATGAAGCGCATTCCTCTTTTTGATAATATAAATTTAACTTAACTTATATCATAAGGGAGAGACGATTTTGCAGCTTTGCATGTACTGTTCTTAAAATTGCAAATAATTCTTTTGTAGAAAAGGCACTTGATATTTCAGCTGTAAAACTGTACTCTCATATGCTTGTTGAGCCTACACTGTGCTGTTAGTAGCCATACAATTAACGTGCTAATTCTCCCGTCTTTGTTCAGTAGGTCTTCTGTAAATTTGTATGTTGTTTAATGATATGCTATCCTCTCTCTGGCTTGATAAGCTTTTTCACCTTTCCAGAGCTTTATTATTTTGCAATGGCTTTGACTACTTTTCTTTTCGTGGTTTCACACCATGATAGAGGTCCGATAAATAGCGCATCTGCCTTTTCATTACCTTTAATACTCTCTTATCCTGGTAGCCAAGTAGGGTTACCCTTACTGTGCATTCCTAACTCGTTCGGTCCGCAGGTGCAGTCCCATATCAACCGTGCTTTTATCATAACTCGGTCGCCAATGAAAATTACTATGGGTTTGCGCACAGTTCCTAGCCTTAATATTTCTCTGACGCAGTGGTGTATAGCAACTGTTTCTTCCTGAAAAACTTCAATTTCCTTCGATAAGCTGATTTGAGTGCTTGTTCTTAGCCCAAATATTCCGGTTTCCGTACCCTGTTCCCTCTTTAAGCCGTCTGTACATCAGTGCTGCTTAACTTTGACAGAAACACAGTTTTTCCATTGTTCTCGTCCTGCTATTACCGTTTTGTATTTTTTATTGAAGTTATATTTGGAACCACAGTGTCTGTAGGTAGATGTTACCTCTTCGGTTGTTAGTTCTAGAATGAACTTGTGGTGTTTTGCCCAATGCATTGATTATTAACATGTACAATTTTATCATTAATTTCACACTACTACAAGCTGCTCAGTAAGTAGTCAAGTATTTAATTAATTAATTAAAAACGAAGAGTCTAGTCAGCTACTTATACAGAGAAATATTAAAAACCCCGATTATAATGTGAAAAATTTTGTTTCTCAAAGTTAAATTCCAAGCTGGAATTACGGAAAACATCTTTTAAAATTATCAAGTAGTGGAATCGAGACTTCAACGGCTGGTAGTCCTTTGAGAAGTAGAAACAAAAGAGTTGATAGTTGTTGATAGTTTAAAAAAGTTGACAGATGTAAACAAGTCATTAAAAAACTTGTGTGAAGAAAAAGCAGCGTAAAAAATTATAAAACGTTTGAAGGTGCCAATTGAAACCCTAACGATCAAAATTAAAGTGTAAGTGAAAAGAAAACCCGCAGGAAGAACAAGTGGATTTCAAATACCAGGGAGACAGCAACGGAAACAAACGGACAACCGAGGACATCGAATTACACAAAAATACATAACATTCTACTAAATTGGGAAATTTTAAGGTAGGAAAAGAGGCAGGGCAGTGTTAGTTAACTATTGTAAAATTTATTCATATCATACATCATCTGTTTATTCTAAAACATTTAATATTTTCATTTGTGTCGGCGAAATTCCTATAGCCTTATCACATGAACTATTGAACAGAATATAATGTTTCTCTTAAAATATACGGCAAACTATGTATTAAAGGTAAAGCTTCATTGCAAAGAAAGGTTAACACAAGTGAATATAACAATGAAAAAATATATTACAGTTTTTACAGAAAGTATTTATAATAATGATAAGTTACAACAGTGTAACTTCTATAGGTCTGCTTAGAAAAAAATTGTTAAACAAAATAAAAACATTATAATTAGACATGCAACGAATATTCGGCTACTATTCGGTATTGGGCTTATTCTGCCACTTTTATTGGCCGAATACCGTGTATCTAGGTACTATTCGGCCGAATACTTTTAAGTAAGATGTTTTGTTGTAGTCAGGTAATAGATAGAATAAAAATATATTTATTTTATAATATTCTTATTTTCCTGATAGTTTTTCCACTTCTAGGTCAATTACAACACTCTAATTCGAATAAAGATCAAATTTATTCGAATTATAGTGTTTTAATTGACCAAGAAGTGGAAAAAATATCAGGAAAATAAGATAAGTACAAGAAGGTCATAAAAATACATACCTACCTATACTAATTTTATAATATCTTTTTCTGGTAATCATTAAAGTAGTATAAGTACCTACATAAAGAACTTCCGTATTGTAAAAATTTACATAAAACGATCAAATAAATGTCTATGCACTTGAATTACGTAATGAAAACTTAGTGTGGAAATTATGGTACAGAAGGACTAATTTCTCTACATTTTCAGGTAGTACTTTACTCCTTTTTTTCTCGTTCATGCGCCAGCCGAATACTTTTGCCTAATATTCGGCTATTTGACGATGAAGACGGCCGAATATTTGGTATTCGGTATTCAGCCGAATATATTATTCGTTGCAAGTCTAATTATAATTTTTGATAAACTTAGTAATGAGTGTTGGATCTTTTATTCAAAACAATTTAAAAAGTCCGGCTCTTCATACTGTCCATTAACTTCAGCAGGGGGAATCTCATTCCAACATCTCTTTATCGCAGATTTGAGTTCTTTAGTGTTTTCGTATTGGTGATTATTGGCATATACCTCCCTAGCCAATATTCCCCAAAGGTTTTCAATTGGGTTCAAATCGGATGATCGAGCAGGCCATTCCATTAATTTGATTTCTTTTTGTTGAAACCACTCCTTAGATCGTCTGGAAGAATGGACAGTGGCGTTGTGTTGTTGAAATATCCAGTCTTGTAACCAAAATCTATTAGAACCGTCGCTAGAAGTTGCATAAGACTCAGAATTCATTCGTGTCGAAATAGCACATATGGGAGTTTTATTGTTATGGGTAAAAGCCGCCCAAACCATTGCACTACCGCCACCAAAATTCCTACTCATGGTAACTTCAGTGTTCTTACGCAAATCGTGCCAATAGTATTTAAAGCCATCAGGTCCGTCCAAATTAAATTTCTTTTCGTCGGAAAATATAACGTTCTTCCATTCATCATTCCAGCTCATATGATTTTGTACAAATGTTAGCCTTGCTTGCTTGTGAGTCATCTTTAAGGGTGGTTTTGAGACCTTTTTCTGCCATCTAAAGCGTTTAGTGTCGGATAAAATTTGTTGTACACGTCTTTTAGTTACTGGCAAATTTAAATCACATTTGATTTGTTGTGCGGTTACATTACCAGAAGAGGCTAACCGAAATATCGAAGAATGCTGTCTTCGCGTAAGTTTTTGATTAGTTCCATTAGGACGATATTTGCCGTAGGAATTACCTAAACTTATAAAATTATTGATGAGGTGATGGGATCGCCCCAATTTCTTGACAATTCCTCGATTTGAACACCCCATCTCTTGTAACAATTTATTTTTGTTTTTTTCATCCCCGATTAGCAGTTTACCTCTCGGCATTGTTATTAACTAATATCTATACGTCAATATTATATATATTTAGTAGGTAATGAATAAACTTTTTAAAGTGTTTAGAAACGTTTTTGTAGTGGCAGGCAATTCCTAACTTCATACAATGTTTGTCTAGCGCTGTGGAACTATACAAATTTCGCTCGTATTTATACGTTTATATCACAGGTAATTCCCCTACTTATCTAAGAAGTGTGATAATTACTAAATAATATTTCTGCCGTTTCATTATATTCAAAAATAAAATTCTTGGTAATTCCCAACTATTACAGTTGGTAAATATTATAGGGAAACTATAAAATGATATGGAACTATAGAAATTTCGCTGAGTGCACTTGTACATACAATATATGTACATACAAGATTGTTCCTAGATATTTGAACACTACCGCTATTAGATTCAATAAAAGGTATTATGCACGTAGTAGCTACTACAGTTGACTACCAATATTAGTGAATGCATGCTATGATAACTATGAGAGTAAAAAACTAATAATGCAATTCAAACATACAACAGAATACATATACGCATTTAACGAATGGATGTCAGACTTCATAATAATAATCCTTTCAAGCTTATTTCAAACTCATTTTTAATAAATCGCTGTAGAAGTGCAGGACACTCTACCTCCTAATTTATACAACGGACGACATTCTCGTACGAAGCAAAGAAAGAATTTATTAGGGCTCAAGCTAGCGTAGCTGCGTAGGACGATCACAGTGACATAGCGCTATGTGCGCCGAAGTGTTAAATTGTGGAGAACGGCTCTTCAAAATGAATCAATTAAGCGAGGCGTAATTTCGGCTGACCGAAACGCAGTGCAGGCCACGGTACGTTTGATCCGGTGCCACCGTTTGTTATATTTCCTGGGTCGACGTAATTGAAAATATTGCACTGGCGCCATTAGGCGCATATGCAGCGATAAATCTTTCAGGTTTTTTCAACTTTCCGTTTTCAGTGCTTTCATATTACATTTTCGTCATCGTATTTCACAGCCGGCTGGATCGTACGCATTTAAATTTTACCTGAATTTTAACATGAATAGAAAATGAAACATAAAATGCGAAACGATTATATGTCCATTAACGACATAGTCAGTTAAGTGCGGCGTTATTATTTTGTTAAATAAGCATCACACACAACACAAGAATTCAAGTTTCAAATGCAATACAATGAAGTGACCTAATTACACTGAAATAAGCAGCGGTGAAGAATCAATGAAGTTATACAAAAGATTATGTAGACAACTGGCACTATAGAGTCACTACGTACTACTCGTAGCAAATCAAACTTGTCTAAGTTTAATAACTATAGAACTTAGAAACCGTTTTAATATGGCTCGTGTAAAGAGCATATCATATTAGAATAGCATGTTTGAATGTACCTACATACTCCACACCAGAGCACAATATAGCGTTAGTACGAACATCGTTAAATCCTCGATCGATCTTATAATGAAACCTAGTGTCCGAGATGCAGTTTTACACATATTAGAGATGTGCTGAATAAAGTTTACAGCAGCATCAAGTATCACTTCGAAGTCTTAAACTTTGTGCAAGACCTTGTGGAACATTTAAAGACAGTTGATTTAAAGGGGACCACTCATCAGACAGCACCCGGTTTCTTTGCAATTTAATGCAATCTGCTTTGTCGTTAATATTATATATTTTTACACCATCTTCATGTGCTAAATGCTTACATTTTACCTTCTTAACAACGTCATCGATGAAAATGTTAAAAAGCAGTGGACAAAGGATTGGAGCCCTGTGGCTTTTCGAAATGATGAAGTGCGAATCCGTTGTAGTATACCTATGAACCTTTGTCAGCAAGGTCAATTAGTTCAGTCGAGGGCTAAAACTTCGGCTTAGCTAGAAGTACGCAATCAACATCAATGCTTTTGAATGTGGGATCTCTTACATCGACCTGCTGTAGCAATATACTGTGGCAAATTGGCTGAGTTTAGATGCATTAGATATACGTCGTCGTCAGTAACATCCAAGACATTGACAGATTGACAGTGAATGAAAACGTCCATAGGAATAGACATGCTTTGTCGAAAATCCTTGCAAAATTGCGACCCAACGATATATCCTGTGGCTATAGCCACTCTACGGCTTCAAAAAATAACACCAATTCTTGATGAGAATTCGTGGCTGCTGAATGAACTTCCGAAAGGATTTAGTGTTAATAACAAGCTCTGCTTCGACGGATTTCTAGTAATTGGCATAAGCTGATTCCGTTTAAGTTTTTCGTAACTGTCGTAGTCTCTTGAATTTCATTAAATAATTGTTAGATCTGCTTTCCTTCTATTTACGAAAGTTATATTTATTCAGTGTAATAAGCTGTTTTATGTGCGGTGTATACCATGGTAGATAATTACGATGCATGGGTAATTTTTGTTTTAGGTAAACAATGGCCTAGTATGCTATATAACTGATCATAAAACTCTGCAACAGCATACTCAACATTATTGCAGAGAGATCATGAACAACTGTTCTTTCTAGTTTAGGGTTAATGAATACGAAATGTAGTAATTTATAATATTTGAATTCAGCATTTCCATCCAATGCTTGATGATAATAAATTTTGCCTCAGTACCTCCAGTCGCATTAACACCTGGAGAATTAAAATCACCAATTAATAGGAACTGTTTATCTGACAGAAAAATCCCGAAAGCATCAACGAAAGCTTCGTTGTCGTTCAGGTTAATATCAGGAGGAATGTACACATTTGCGATGTACATATGTAGAGTAGTGGAATAATTGACATTTACAAACAGTAACACCAATTAGACGAACCAGTTCAGTTAGAAAGGAAACATCAAGCGTCTACCCAAGGAGATATTAACAAATACTGTGAACACCCTTTCACCGATGGTTCTGCCTATCATACCAAATGTCATGCCATTCCTATAAAAATCAAATGCAGATCCAAATAGCTCTTCATTATGAATGTCCTCATGTAACCAAGCTTTACTAAACAGCACCACATCAGCATCAGTTTTAATAATAATAATAATAATAATATATATTTTTCCAACAGGTTACACCCAATTACAGGAAAACAAATATATATGTGCACGACAACAAAAGAATAAATACAAATTACAATACATAATACAAAATAATAATTCCAAACAAAGACGTCACTAGAACTAAATTATAACTAAATTATACTAAGTGCAAATGAAAATTGATCCTGGAGAAATATTAAAATGTAGGAAACAAACGGATAGTACATGAGTGAAAAAGAAAAAGGCAAAAACTAAAAAAAGTAAGAACTGGCATAATTTGTTATGGATAACAAAGAGTCAGCATGAATATCACATACGTCAGAGATCAAATTAAAAGTTGCGCACCTCAGATGCACGGGCGAACGAAGAAGAAGGTTAGTGCGAGCAAAATCGCAATAAAACGTAGGGAGTGATCTGGAATTACGTCTAGGTACTAGGAAGTTAATTTTGAGAAGTAAGTCTAGGCAATCAAGCTCATTATGGAGCAAAGAAAAAAGAAGTCTCGTTATAATTACCATTCTCCTGGTATAAAGGGAAGAGAAACTAAACAGAGACAGGAGCGGTGAATGGTCATAGCCTCTGGGCGGATAAAATCCCTCAGTAATGAAGTAAAGAAACTTTAAAAACCTACGCTGAACACATTCGAAGGAGCTGATATGAGTTGTATAAATAGGATACCAGATAATTGCAGCGTATTCCAAACGAGATATAATCAAAGTGTAGAACAAGGTCTTCAAAACAGTTAAATTTCGGAAGTTCCTGCAGTTGCGATAGATGAATCCAAAGAGTTTTAAACACTTAGCTATTAATTCCTTAATATGGCTGGTGAAGGAAAGAGACGGATCAAATAAGACTCCTAAGTCCCTGATGGATGTGGCCGACGTTAAGATATTGCTGCCTACTTTGTAGTGGAATTGGAGAGGTGCTAGCTTCCTGGTGAACACCATGGTAGTACATTTAGATACGTTCAGCGATAGTCTAAAGTTCTCACACCAATATGAGACAGAATCAATGTTTCGTTGAAGAAGTTTACAGTCCAAGTGAGATTCAATACTGGAAAATAATTTTAGGTCGTCAGCGAACATAAGCTTATTGCAAGTGAGTGTATTGAGCAAATCATTAATAAACAACAGAAAGAGCAGAGGACCCAGATTGGAGCCCTGTGGCACGCCCGACGTTCGGCGGAATTGTGCAGAGGTGGTATTGCGATATATCACGGAAAATCTTCTGTCTATCAGGTAAGAGTGGAATAACGAAACTAAAGGATCACAGAAGCCAACGGAATGAAGTTTTCCGAGAAGGACATAATGATCGATTTGATCAAAAGCTTTTTGAAAGTTCAAATAAACTGCATTGACCTGACCACCTCCATCAATCGCCACAGAAACATACTGTGTGAAGCAAGCCAAATTAGTTACTGTTGAACGACGTTGTACAAATCCGTGTTGGTAAAGGAATATGTGCTCACTGATCAAAGGATATAGTTGTTTACATAGTAGCTGCTCAAAGGCCTTGGAGAAGTTGGAAAGGAGTGAAATCGGTCGGTAATTTGACAATTCCGAGCTATCACCCGTCTTCAACATCGGGCAAATATGTGCCACCTTCCAAAGTGTTGGAAACGTCGAATGTTTTCGGATACGATTAAAGATAGTGTGCAATGGTACAGCAAAAATACAGGCGCAATCTCTTACTAAAAAGCTAGGTATACCGTCCGAACCCGACGTAAAAGTATCCTTAGATTTCTTTAGAACAGCTTCGATCTCATCCACAGACATGCCAGTAATTGTTACAGTGCTGTTGCGTACATCTTCTATGAATGGCAAATCGTAATTGCGAGATTCGATAAAGACACTATTAAAATAAAGCCCAAATGCATTTACTATATCTACGGGCGTAGAATATTGTAAGCCGTCATGCTTAAGCAAACCAGGGATTCTAGTATTTCCCTTTCTGCTTCGAACAAAAGACCAAAAACGTTGCGGATCACTACAAATACTATTCTCAACATCGACAATATAATTATCGTATGCTGTTTCAATAAGACGTTTAGCATTAGACCTGCAATACTTAAATTTATTAAGATAAGAAGGAGTTTTGTAGCACTTATACATTTTTAACATATACGATTTACGACGCAAGGTCTGCGTGATTTCACGATCAAACCAAGGAGGAAAGTGCCTACGACTTCTCTGAGGAGTTGAAAAAGGAACAGCAATACTAAATATATGTTCAAGGATTTCATAAAACGCTACACATATATCATCAACTCCATCATAATTCTCCAAGACAGACCTGTCAGTTGATAGAAGCAGGCTATATAATTGTGGATAATTTGCTTTTCTAAATTTAAAGGTTCTTGAAGAGCAATGCATTTCAAACCAGGGCAAGCGAGCTTTAACGAGGTTAAGTTTAATAAACAAAGCGGGATGATGCTCATCTTCAGTCAAGAGTGGGGATACGTCTTTGGAAACATTGCATGCAACGTCAGAGAACACCAAATCCAACATCCGATTGTTAACGTTATTGATTATGTTAAATTGCCTTAAGTGTAGAAATGATTTAAAATTACAGTTACAGAACTATGTGAAAATATCAAATACAATGACCAGGAACATTCTGATATCGAATGTATACTGTACTAATGTCATTGTACTGCTTAGTTAGACTGCTCTAGTGTAACGATTTTGCTTTAACAATAGATGTTATGTCTCGTATACATCTTACAATAATATCAGTTCAAAATAAAAAATGAAATAAAAAACTCAGACAACAGCTCATTATTACAAAAATAAGGACATGCGAAGTGGAAGAAAATTCACTGACGAAGTTTAGTTACATACTTAATTCCAAACTCATTCTATATTTTGATACGATAAATGTGCACGAGTTAAGCTCTAATATCAGTCATTTCTATATTGTTGCATTTGTACTTTTTTCCTCATTGTTCTACGTATTACACATATATTATTTTCGTCGATTCTCCTACCATTGATTTATGTTCCTGGTTTTCTTGGCCATCGTATAGGTCAGTGTTTCATTGACTATATATCGTTTATTTTTATCATTAGAGGATGAAGAACAAGCACTGTTAAAAAAAACATTTCAAATCGGTAATAAGTTCCATAGTATTCCAAGTATTAACATTACTTCAAGTAATGGTGAACATGTGATGAGGTATTCACAACCCAAGTGGTAACACTTTCCAATTGAATTCTGTACAAATTGACAATACTGCTCTATAAAAAGGAATATCAAACACGTTTGATTAAGCAAATAGAAGGAGTCACAAAACATATACCTATCTCCTACATGTCACAAATTGAAAACAATGCGCGCAACTTGTGGAAGCACAAACGTGTAATACAAAATTATATATGTATTCATATTACAGATTTATATGGTGTAAGGTGTATTATTTTAACAAATTTTAGTCCTATTTTATCCATATTCAATGCAGGCAATTTAATTTTGTTATAATGATTTTGAAAACATCACTAGGTATAACAGTTTGACATTATTTATTTCTATTTTATTGCCAGAATGAATATCAAAAATTTATAAGTATACATAGAATAGCATAACAAAGCAAGTCATTCCATAAACCAAATCAATTAAAAATAAACGTACTTTACTATTTATTAACCGTTCACTGCCGTCGTAAATATTAGATTAAACGTTCAAATTTATTCGGATTCGTATGTCCTCTCGCTATACGCAGCATAATGAATAACCAAAGTTGCAGCAATATTCATTATATATTAACAAAGTTTTGAATCGTTCCGAATTTGTGATCCAGCCCAAAAGCACACAAAACGCGCGCATACAACAGAAAGAGAGCAACGATTGCAGCTGCGAGCGGAGTACGACAGAATGATGTTATTTCCTGATAATGTACGGCATTATAATCCGACTTGCAGGACAACGAAACGCAGAAGGTCGGGCAGTAGATGATAAATCGCCGAGAATTTAGAAGAGAAGGGACCGCAGATTCTTGTTTCTGTTTTAGTAATTAAAACAAATGGCTGCTGAATGCGGGAGCCTGCCGGCAGTTGTCGCCCGGAGTAGCTCCGGGTCCGGAACTACGGAATTGCTGGACGAATCAAGCCACACGGATGGCGTAATGTTTGTCGCATGTGTGTAACTTTATCCTATCCTTTTCTTTCCAATTTGCATTACTTATGCAATAATACCCGTTATTGGGCATCGCTACGTGCCAAAACGTGTAGCATGCGTGAAGTAAGCGGAATTAGTGGAAAATGGAATGACTATGCTGTACCAAATACATATGTATATAGCTATTTATTCATATGTCAATAATAACTGTCATTCTTTTGTATGTAAAATGTATATAAATAGTGGAAAATGTAACCAAACAACATAAATTATATTTGCGAAATTGGCACTATCAGATGTGTCTAAAATTTGTGCCCAATTTCTACCATTGAAAACTGAAAGTAACATACCGAGTGTTTTATTTTTGAGAAAGTCAATGAGAAAGCCACTCAATTGTTGTTTCACGTCGTCTAAACCGATAAAAGAAAACGAGAACAGCATGAGTATTTAGTAAGTTATAACTTAAACAAAATAAATTCCCAAGTTTTTGTCTTCAAACCGACAAAATTTAAAACAAATTGTTGGCATCAATATCATAATTGTTGTTTCAGATTATCATAATTGTGTTTACACCTGGGCATGATGCCTTTATTTTAAGCGCACATTACAGAAGTGGTACACGAGATAATAATGGGAATTGAAATTATTCTCTATAAAGTTGTATTGAGCAATTCACTGAGGCGTACCCAGATTTTGAAATTGATTACAAAGCACTGAAGATCGCAGCCATCTCATAATTCATCGTTTCGAAGATAGACATTGCTTTTGCAAAAATAAACCTACTGGCAGACCTACAAAATTAACCGAATAACAATTTAGAAGAACTTCAAGCAGCTATACGAGAAGAAATAAATAATATTACCATAGCAGAACTGCAAAATGTATTTAAAAATTTAAAACGCAGACTAAATGTTTGTTTAGATAACATTAAACTACTTTCAGCATTTATTATAACTATTTTTCTGTAACTTAGTTGTGATTATTTACAATACAAAGCTAACCTGTAAAATTTTAATTGTCAATATATGCAAATAAAAATGGAATAGAACGTAGTCCACAGAAATCTATACCAAAATTAGCTAAAAGGACAGATATTAATTACATGTTTTAATGTTAAGAAGTCATTATCTTTCTAGTTTCGTTTAGGATTTTCTATGGGAACCTGACATAAAGCACCTTCAACTTCATATGCACCCAATTGTGGTACAATAATTATTTCTAATTGATTTTGAACGAAGGGTTACATTTTGCTAGTGGTTTAATGAACATTTAAATAATAATAATGTTCCCGACTTGATATTCTTTAGCGATGAAGCTTGGTTTCATCTTTCAGGATACATTAATTCACAGAACTACAACACTTAGGCTACTGACAATTCTCATGAATTTGTCGAAACCAATTTACATCCTATAAAAATAAGAATTTGGGTTGCAGGCGAAGAATTATTGGATCAATATTTTTCCATTAAACCATTAGAGCTGAACGATACCGTACCATATTAAACGAATTCATACCACAACTACACAACGATGAGCAAGATGTCTTTCCACAAGATAATGCCCCTGCACACAGAGCTAGAAATGAGCAGGAACATCTCAGACAATTTTTTGTTAGACTGATAAGCAAAAACGTATGGCCTCCACGCTATCTAGAGCTGACACCATTAGACTTTTATTTGGTCGCAATTTAAAAAATATTCTTCAAAAATAGATTATACAATTTAGAGGAACTTCAAGCATCTATACAAGAAGAAATAAGTAATATCACCATAGAAGAACTGCAAAATGTATTTGAAAATTTAAAACGCAGGGTAAATACATATTTTTTACATAACAACGGAAACTACTTTTGATAGACTGTCTTCCGTCATTTCGCTCTATTGTGCAGTTGACTCTTCCAGTCGTGAATACCCAGATTTAGCAAGTCCTGTTGTAAAAACGCAAATGTTCTAGTTTCTTAGTCTTTGTTGAATTCTAATACACGAGATAAGAAAGTAGGCAAACTACAAATTTAGGAGTGCTAGTTAGCTAGAGACTTTTTGAACAGATAATTTGTTGTTTTCTAGCAAAATTTTGTACTATTTATAAATTATAATAAAAATAATACAAAATTTATTCCCAAAAATATTCATTACCCCATAATATCTACCTTAGAAATAACATCTCTGTTTCATTCCACAAAAGTTACCTCAGGGCATTAGTACTTTCACTTCACTACGCAGTCATCATGTCGAAGGAAGCAGTTGGATACTCCGAAGGGTTGTTAAAGTGGCAACAATTAATGCAGAGCTAAAGGGTCGCAATGGTATTGATTTCCGGCACGGCAATTCTCACCACAAGAAATAAGTTATACGTCGAGAACTTGTAGGCGCTCTAATAGATCGATTCATTATTAAAGGAAGGTAACTACATGAAGGCGATCTATTCGATTTGCTGACTACATTTATAGCTCGTTAAAGTTTAATGTTAATCTAGGACTATAAGTAATTGGAGAAAATTATAAAGGTAGACATAGTTACACAACAGCAACATTTCACTTAGAGAGGATGCCATTTACTTACACAAATATCATTAAATAATAGCGTATAATTTACATACTACCACAATTACATTAGGAACTAGAAAATAAGACTCTAAAGCAATGACTAAGAATTTTTTTTTAATAAATTTGTTCACAAAATCATGTGTTGAATCAGGGAATTTCTAAAGAGGTTGATACCCTAATTACACTAGTTGCACCAGTACAGTAATATGCACTATGCGATTAGCATAATATATTTACATAAATTTGTAAAACAGTATCAAAAATATTATATAAGAAAAGAATGCAATAGACAATCATAAAAGCCCATAAAATACGGTCCATGTAATGGTATGATACCACCAGAAGCAACTGAAAAACCCTAAAGATAAAGTACTACTCAAGATGCGCCCCATGTTTCAACTATTTGTTAAAAGAAATAACTTCTAACGTGACCTTTTTTATCCAATATATTATCCCAAAAAAGCGAAAGGAGTGCATTAAAATACCTGATCATATACAACGCTGGGTAATGATAATTTATTGGCATCTGGAGGTGACGTTTTTAAGCTATGGTTTTGATTATCATAATTTTCACGTGAAGTAGGACATTAATTTGCTATATGCGGCTGTATATGCGTATTAGTTTCGCTTTCACAATCGAACTAACATCAGCAAAGCGATGAAAGTTTCAGTTTGGAAGTGAAATTGATACAAACTAATTGGATTCATGATATCATCCACCCTTAAAACAAACTACATTCCTCTTTGTTGTTAAAAAAACAAATTTTAGGCAAATCCGAAATTGTAAATCACATTTCCTTGCGTAATTTATGATGGGAAGAAGTATTTCGCAAGAAGTCTGGCGGGCAGTGCTAAATATGATAAATTGAACCGTCTGATGTATGAAGCACAAACCACATGACTTACGAGCTGTTATAATATATAACTTTATCTCGTGCCCCATATACACGACCTCTACGCAACATATCGTTATACATCAAAGAAATTTGGATGATATATGACGACAAAGAAGCTTGTACATATGAATGCAATGTTGAAGTTAAATTTGGTCATTTGTTACAATTAGAGTTTATTTACTTAAGGTCGTGTTTTATTATCAATAAGTACTGAGATGTTACTAACCTTTGTTTGACTGTTTAAAAAAATTCCGGATTTCAATTTACAAATAAAGTCACTATATTTTCACTCACACATTTTACATAAATATTAAATTAAAAGTCCCACCTTTACCTTTTGTTTGTGTGTGTGTTTCTTTATGTTCTTTCTTCTTAAATATCCTTCACTTCCCCTCGATAACTTCCATTTCTTCTTTTGTTTTTCGTTGAAATTCTTTCTCCTGTCACGTCTTTGACATCTATGTAATCACTATTTCAACATGTTGTTTTACTTAAACATGCAACAACTCACTTTATATACGTTTTTCGTTTTGCTTTACTTTATTGCTTTCAACCTTTTCAATTTCCAAAAACCTTCTCCCTTTCGTTTTTGTTTGCCAATAGAGATATACATTAATTTTGATTTCAATTTGAAATATTAAAGTTGGTTGTGATTTCCGGTATGCCCGGAAGTTGCTCATAAGTGTAAACATTTTTGACTCGCCTAGTAGCAACATTACGTTCTACAAATTTTCAGAACTGCCCTAAGACGTTAACACAGGAATCTTCTAACGAACGGGTTACGTGGAAAACCCTGTATACATAGACATAAAACACAGGACCAATTCCCATATGGTAATCATAGAACACGTTCTAGAAACCCGTCAAGATAACTTAAGTTCACGTTCCTAATCGGATGTGGGAAAACGTAAATCAATCGAAAATTCAAAAGTGTACTCACGATATTATCAAATATTAAATTTAGAAATATATTCAAAAAGAAAATTAATTTGAAAAGAAAGATTAAATTACCAAAATGAACTACATTCATACTAGAACGCTTCCAGAGTAGCATGATCGTCACATAACAGTATTTAACCATTTTTATAGAAAGACGAAAGTCGAGATATTGAGTATATTCGTGGCCGATTGCTGCTTCATATGCTCACAATTTTGCTAGTATAAAAGTATACAAGCTTGTCAGTAGCAGAAATCAGCTCAAGTCACAAACAAACAAATCACCTACAACTTCCAATATTTAGTACCATAGCTGACCTGCGAAAGAGAATTAATATGAAAATGCGAAACACCATATTATTATCACCAATGTGCACACACAAGTACAAAGGAAACACAAAAGAATTGCCCCAAAGGAATTTCGAAATTTACTGGTGATGGGCTGGCATGCCTTTATAGTATAGGAGCTAGCAACGTTTTTGAGAGAGCATTTCAGGTCAGCTGATTCTTTGATATGTTGTCCTTATTGCTCCTTGGGTTAGAGTCTGAGCCGTCTGGCTGGCGGTAGCGGTTGGTTATATTAGTGCGCAGCCTACCTGTACAGGTAATAATTCTAGATTTTAAAAGAATGTTAAGAAGTGTAATTTTTAATTTTGTCACTTTGCATAGGTTTGCCTGACATAAATTTTTTATTGCCAGACATTTTTATCATTGCTAATTACATGCCAGACGCGAATTTTCTTTTTTTTTTTTAATAAAAAATTCAAAGTATTTTATAATGTCTGGCATTTAAATATTATCTTATTTACGGATAAATAAATCTAAATTTAATTTGCCAGACGTTAAATCAGTTGTTTAACTTTAAATAAACACGATAAAGTGTGGCAGTATGATGCTAGTATCAGAGAGAGACAGATGCAAAATCTATTGCCGAGAATGAAACAGAAAACATATCAAAAAATCAGCTGACCTCAAATTCTTGTTTTTTAAACGTTGCTAGCTCCCGTACTATTAGCCTTAATAAGAAATTCGCTATAATTGGGTTTATTGAAACACAAAACTTTGCACAAAAACTAACTAAACATAGCAGTCAGGCACTTCTAATGTATTTGTTAATCCAACATCATTACAGGATTCCAGATACTTCTTTCTACTCTTAGGTCACATAAAACTCAATTGTATTAAAATTCGTCAATGGAAGAATTTGACATTTGCTTCGTGTCAAATAACTAACCATGCTTATCAACAAAATAGTCTAAGGACAAAGAAATTCAGTGATATATAAATAAACTATTTCTGAATTTTAATTTTATAAGTATAAGATGAGCAATGATCCTTATGTCAGTGTCTTTTTTTGTCAACAAATTTTGTAACAAATCTGTTCACGGACTAAGGAAAAACATGGCGAAAAATATAGTCAAGAGCTTAATTTAATAAAATTCAATTTCTTCTACTGATAAAGTCATATAAATGTTCTATTGTCACACTCCTGATGATGGCATATATCCGAAACATGTAAATAAAAAAGAAATTTTGTGGGGAAAAACAAATCTATTTTCATACTAATTGTCAATACTTACTAACGTTTAATCATGAATTATCATTATTAGGTACATTGACAAATGTGGTTTATGTTAAATTTCACAACTAGAGTTTCTAGGTAGAGTAGTCAAATATACAACCACCCTGTCAATATGATAAATTTGCCTAAATATCTGTAACGAAATTTGTAAGACTAACAAATGTAGATGCAATGTCTGACTACCATGTTTAGTTAAATTAGCAGAATAAAACGAATTACCAATTATCTAGATTTAACAAACAAAGAAACTGTATAAGTTATTAGCTAAATTGTAACCTTAACATTTCTTTCTGATTACTACTGAGTGACCTAAGCAAAATTAGTATGTTTAAAATACTTATATATATACGTTACTGATTTCAAATAACGATGTAAATGTTACGTTTTACAAAATATAACAGAATTTGTTGAAATGCGAACAATAAAGAAAACGATCTTTAAATCAAAACATAAAAAATAAGCATTCGCATTAAAGTATGCGCTTTGACTTTCATTCATTCGTAAGCAGTATTGTTCTTCCACACCCTTCATGTTCTAATTATTCTATACAGGAATTTGCTATCGAACTCAATGCAGCTGGAAAACAAAACGAAACAACGCCGCAAAGTTGGCAAACGGCATCAGCGCTCGAAAAAGAAAACAACGAAGTACACGGAAAGCCTTTGATCCTTCAATTTCAATTGTAAATTTGACCATTCTAACTCAAACATCGAGGTAAAGCAGTCAGTGCAAATAGTACAGAGTCTACCAGAACGGCAATGTGGCGTTAAACTGCGCGTATATACATGTTCGTCATATTGCGTTATATGTATGTATGTCTGTACGTCTAGTGTTCAAAGGCCGGCGTAACTCTAACGGCAAACTCTGGTCGTCTAATGAATTCCAAGTGATTTATTATGTCGATTCCTCTAACAAATGAAAATGGAATTATATCGATTATTAGCTGCGTAATGATATCTTAATTAAGCTTTCAACATTATGTAAAACTGTGGAGTACTTGATTTTATTACTTGATTTATCTATTACAGTATTACGGGTATTACGGTTCATCCCCCTTACATCAGCATTAATTGCTGTAAAGCTGTAATTTATATCCTACTTATGATTGCTGCACAATTCCTACTATTATTAATAAGTATAACATTACCAATGGATAATTTAACTTCTCATTGACACATTATTTTACCAGCTAGTCGCTGAATTCATTGCTGAAAACTCGTATATACAACGAGGATTGAAAAGTAGCATCTTATATTAAAACGACATACTGGCTATATCACTCATGGCAGTATGTTTTGCGGCCCTTTATGCTACAATAGTATGGCAAGCATAATTCCATAGGAAGACACAATAACTTACGCTGCCAAGTCACAACAGCAGTGTCTACATGCCTTATAGAATAGGAATGTTGTTGCGTATCCTAAGAGGCATAATCTCAAGACAATTCAGCAGTTATGACATCAGTCACAGTGAATAACAGGTATTAATGACCTTACCGCGTAAGTTTCAGGCTGCGAGAAATATGACTGTCAGAAGAAAGCATTTCGCAGCCAGTTGTTATGTGCAATATAGAACTCTCAACTATCTTAAACCGAGACCCAATATTAGCCTACTTATTGTGACTTGATAGATAAGAAGTAAAAAGTAATAGATCTTAGCTTGCTCGAAAGTATATTCTCAATTCGAATATCTCTCGTTGTAAGTAAGTGGAAACAATTAAAGCACTACATTGGAAACAAGTAAAAGCAGTATTCAAACATTTTTGCGAGTACAAGGCTTGACTTACATATTCCAATACACAAAAATGTTTAAACTCCACATATTAACTTCTCCGCATTAATTAAATTTGTTTTAACCCAAAACTTTAATTTACTAAATAGAGATTCTCCTTCGCCAAATTCGAATTTAATTGGAGAACCATGGTACTTCTATACTTATTGAACACATTCATAAAGCGCCACACAAGAAAAAAAACTCCAAGAAAGGAAACTGCGGAAACTGTATAAACGCGTGAGTTTCAACAATTCACGACGATCACTCACAAATAAGAGCTGTGCTTCGCGAAGAAAAAAACGATAGACCCAAAGTCATACGTGACGATACAATGGCAGAATCCCGAGACTCGAATGAGAGCCAGCGAAAAGCAGCGGCAGACATGAGTATAGTAGTATCGGTAACGTAGTGCTAGTGACAGGTGGAGTGCTCGTCTACAGAAACATTGTAATCTAGTGATCCTGGGATATCTGACGCCGCATACATATGAGACTTATATAGCGCTGCCGGCGCACCGGCCAAATTCTCGGTCCTCTTAGGAGCAGTACACGCTCGCCATTTTCTCGATTATCCGGCGCCTAACCTTCACGAAGATATTTACTATACGAATAGGGGAATTCCCCGCTGGGAGCTTGTCCGGTTACCTATACCTTACACGAAATGGAGAGAAATGTGGTGTGAGTAGCATCGCTGCCGTCAAACCAACGGCGGACGTCCAGATATTTCTCAATTACCTTTGAGCTTTTAAATTATTAGTGCTTCGGTTGATTAGACGCCTTGCCGGATCCAATTTGTTAGAGAGGCCAAATTCGATGCCTTTTGACCTTGCACTTTTGTCAATGTATACTTACCGTATTACCTACCAGATAAATATTCAAAAATATATGTTGCCTTAAAACGGAATGTAATTTATTCAAATTATGGGGGAAAGACGTACCAGAATTTAAACTAAAAGCTGGATATGTCTGCCTAGCTGATTTCATCCCCACATCGAATATTTTAAAAGTAAATGGGACACTCAGTATTTACGCCATAGAAGAAAGCGGAATGCTAAAAATATTCAATTAAATATAATATAGGAATGAAATATTCGAATATTTTAATGTATTGTGTTTCATTAATAATTTTTACATTGCTGTTATAGCTTTATGTTGTCGACATTCTCAAATCTATATCAAATGATTTCGAAATTCATCTGTGATTTTCTTACTTAGAAAGCTTGTACAAATGTCAAAGAAAGTAATTTTTAAATAAATGCAATGGAAATGTTTATACAGGGTTTCCCAGCAATAAAAAGACGGAGTATGTCCGAACAGGATCAGACATAAATATACCATAATATCGGCGAAATGAAAAATTTATATTTATTTATTTTCGAACGAAATTTTTATTTTAGAGAATTATATTACGGACCGACTGAATGTATGTTTATATTCGTCGAGATAGGTACTAAAGAATACAGTACAAACAATTTATAATCGTATGTATCTAACTGCGTATTGATAAACCAACAGCCAAACTATTGATTCGCCAACTGTAGTAGCTCAACTAATATCAATAAAGCATCTAGCTGATCGATTGCTTTCTACAAAGCTGGCTAACTTTTTCGGTGGCAGTGCAAGAGGCAGGGTATCGTTTTTACAAACAATAAGGGGTATTGCGCTTAAGTTTGCAGTTTATAATTGCTGGGCCCTACGGGCCTCTTTCACCGCAACCTTCCCGGTCTATTGTGATCCCCAGTAATCCTAGAAGGCGCCCTCTAGCTTTGCCCTCTTTATGAAGCTTAACGTCCTTGAGATCGGCTCCTGAGTGCAGCTTAGTGCTGTGGGATACTCTGTGCCCAAAATAAGAAACCTTGTCCTTGCCAAGCCTTCGCAGTGGCACAGCACATGGACTGGGGTTTCCTCCTCCTCCTTGCAGAATCTGCACAAGGCATTTTCCGCTAGGCCTATGTTGTACATATGCCTATTCAGTCTACAGTGACCTGTCAAAAGGCCTACTAACATTTTGACGGTTTTCCTGTCTTTATCTAGTAGGTCTCTAGTGAATTCAGGCTTCTGTTCTCTTAGGAACTCTTTTGCCTGTCTTTGCCCAGGTGATTTTCGCCACCAATCCCTGGACCTACTGTGAATCAATTCGTTTATGGATTTTCTGATTTGTGATTTGGTGGTGCCGAAGGATGAGGCGGGCCCGACGAATTACCTCGACGAACCTTGTCTGGCCAGGTCGTCTGCCGCCTCATTATTCTTCACACCCTCGTGGCTGGAAACCCAGGCCAAAATTAGTTTCCTTTGGGAACCCACCTCGTTTAGGGCATTAACGCAATCCCAAACCAACGCCTAGATTAACACTTCTAAATAGCTTTTGTATGATAATGTTACTAATATTGTTTCGTACTATAGAATTAAAACTGAATGTTTTGTAAAATACTATGACATTTCATATAAATTATAATAGAAGCTACTCTCTTTGCGTCAGTCTTCTTCTTACCTGAAAACACCAAAGTACAATAAAGAATATGAAATATTTACGTTTAATGATATCAGTTAACAGTGCAATTTTACTTACGGCGAGGTAATGTTGTTGTAAAAAAATTAAATCACATTTACACACAATGTACCCAGCCAATAGTTCGAACAGTTATCATAGAATACCTTATAAAACCCCTGGTATGGCACTCACCAACAAAATCGTCTCCATTCTTTATTTGAAATAGCGCTTTATAACATATACATATGTAGTAGCAATTACCAACAGTTTGAGAATTGTAACATACTTTTATTTTTGTGTGTACGCCGAAGCTGTTATTGCGAAAACATTTATGGTGTATGTAAAACTACTACTACAACTTTTAATTATTATATCAATTGTGTGTAAATCATTACTTTTCCGCAAGAGCCACTCACAAAGTTGATAGTATCTACTTCCAGTATAAGTAGTAGAAGTTATGCTTACTGAAGATGTTCGGCTTTTATTATGGGTGAAGGATATTCGCAAGACTATCAGTAGACTAGTAACTAGTGTTTCATACAGATTATCTGACTTGAACTTATTGTATCTTTCATCGTAACTTCTTTGTACCATCAATCAAATGTTATACTTCTGATGAGCAGCATATATGTATAGTCACAAAGACTTAAATCTGTTATTAAACATCTACAGATTGAATAAAACTGATTTGAAATAACTTCCTTGCAATATATCTATCTTACCTAATTCAGTATGGAAAACCTAGTTGTCGTGTTGTGTCCTGGACGATATTAATAGGCATTCCTAGAAATAATGCAACTACTAATTTGTATAATAAAGAGTTTCCTCTTGTCTATTGATGTTTTAATAGAGTAATATGCGTGCAGCGCAAGGAATTTCTAGCAGATGGTAATTGCTAATGTCGTCCGTGCAGACAAGAATAAAATCAGTTTGATACTTACCAGTAACAGCAGTGGTATTTTTCCATCGTAATTATTATTAAAGGTAGGAGTTATGAAGATTAATGCTAGTCGAATAATGAACTGCAAAGTATAATGGTGATGGAAATGGTCGCTTCATTTTGTAATTCGGCTATGACAGAAACGACGACATCTAAATTTGGAGAATGACTGAGATAAAAGCGGATCATTAATAACTGGTGACGTCAGGAATACGAGTTCGTTTCTCAGTACTGCTTTCGAACGAACCGACCGACGCACTCGCTCTGTCCCCGTACCTACTCATATTAATGTTTTGTAATTTAAGTCTTGGAATTCCACTTTGAAGTTCTCCCGGTGGCGCATATCAGAACATTATATAATAATCGATAATACTGACCGGAAAAGTAGAATGATGTAATTCAGATGACCGGAAGTCTAAGAAACAAATTTAATAGCAAATTTAAGTACATAATTTTATGACAGCACAGCCTTCAAAAGAGTGGAACCCTCTCGATATTTTCGGAAAATAATGAAAACTGCAGTTTTTAGTAAGAATCGTCCCCGATTTTTTTTTATTGGTATACACAATTTCTAAAGCAATTCTTAAGCCGGCCAACATGTGTAACGAACTCCGGCATTCGTGGCAAGAAGAACAGTTTTTAGAAGTTTTTTCCTTTTATTTTACCGAATAAATATTTATTTCCTTGTATTAGCATATGTATATACATATATAGTTTATATAGTTTTGGTCTCACCTGTATATTCGAGTTTTGATGTGCAGTGTATATTTTGACAATGTTTTTTCTAATGGTGTCATGCCATAAAAAGGTACTGGCCAGGGTATATAAAGATCGCGATTTGTTGTTAAAAAACCACCTTCTCTTCCTTCCTTCCTGACTGTTGGAACTGAGGAGTTGGCCAGCAGGTGAGGTGCCGATTAAGGTGGCCTTCGCACTTCCTGTCCGTTGTGGAGCCCAATAGAAGAATACAAACACTCACCCCGGGTATTCTGTGGAGGGGCCGAAAAGTTGGCCTTTGCGCTTTCTTCGGCGAGGTGTCCAAATTCGTTGAGCTTCACCATCACACCGTTATCTCGTATACGACGGTCGACACATGTCTGTCAATATAATTATTGTTTTAGTAGGTTAACCTTTACCTGCTTGAAGAAAGTTACCTCGATACCGGGCCAGTACCTTGCCTAAGCATTGATTGAGATTCTATTATTGTATGTATATAAACTTGTCGTATTACTATTCTTGTTAATATGTAACTTTTGTCTCCAGTCTTTAGTTTGTAAACCGCTTGCTTTATTTACTTCTACATTTTACAACATTTCGTTTGACCGTTCATCACCTGTGTACGATTAAGGATTTCTCTTTTGTTCGAACTTGTAAATAAATGTATATATTTGAACCCTATCTGTTTTCTTCATGCTACCCCATGGTTAAATATTCGTTGATTTGCAGACGGAACCAACCTGTGTTTGATAAATAATTCATCTTCCGTGTAAGATAACAACTTACTGGCAAATGACAGACTCATTGCAATACGCCGCCTAGCGAGTTCCATCGCAACTTAGTTACAGCTGTGTGCGATATCAGTAGGCCACCGTTTTCCCCTTATTTTCGTCTAATTATCTAAACCCTGGAATTCCAAAGAACCGTTGCACATGTAGAAGGAAGAGATAGATAGATACATAATTGGTGAGATGGCCTTGCAGCTCTTTCCACGGATCTTTTACGGATTTCTGGTATCTACAAAACCTGGTCTACCTTTGCCCTTTTAATTAGCCTTTCTAGTTTTGACGGGGTTATCTTTATGTAGCTAGTCATACTTGAGTACGGTTCGCCAATGCATTCTAACCTCAGTCTGGTCAGTCCCTCACATTGATACATGACGTTTCTTCTTCCATCTGGTAGAATCTGCACTTAGCATTTTCCGTCAGACTAAGGTTGCTTATATGTTTGTTGAGTCTACAGTATCCAGTTAGTAGCGCTACAATGAACTTGACAGTTCTTCTGCCTTGGGTCAGTAGAACTGGCCATGCATTCTTTAATGAATTTCTTAGCCTGTCTCTGCTCTGAAGAGTTGTTTCTCCATTCTAGAGCTTTATCCGCCGACTACACTACAATGGTTTTAGCAACTTCTGTTTTCGTAGTTGCACACTATGGTATAGAGCCGATGATAGCTTGGACGCCCTTCCTCAGCCAGCGCATCTGCCTTTTCATTACCTTTAATACCCTCGTGTCCTGGTACCCAAGCTGGGGTTACCTGACTGTGTGCTCGTAGCTCGTTTAGTGCGCAGCCGTAATCCCATATTAGACGTTATACAATCTTGGTAGTATCATATATAATACTAGTATTAATATGGTCAAAGAAGTGTAGTTCCATTCGACAAATATAGAGCGGCGACACAGTCTCCTCGAACCGGTGATAGTTTTCAAGGGGAGGAGTAAGGGACGTACGTACGCAACCAACGGTCCAGATAAATAATCGCTGCTATGCCTGGTACTATTATAAACGTCTTACAAGAGCATTTAGGTTAAATGTCATTTAAAACTGTCACTTAAATCTACGGATTGTGCCTATACATTTTGTTTTACATCCAAAATTTCTCTGGGCGCACGCACCTTCTACAGTTATCTACAGTCAACTGTCGGCGGCCTCTATATTTGTCGAATGGAACTATTCTTTGCACGTATATATATTTAGATAGTATTTGGTAGTATCAAGCGCTATTATATATCACTGCTTGGTTGTCAGTGAAAATTGCTATGGGTTCTACGGTTTCTAGCCGTAATATTTCTCTGACACAGTTGTGTATAGCAACTGTTTGTGCCTGAAAAACTACAGTTTCCTTCGATAAGCTTAAATTGATTTCAGTTCTTAGTCTAAACCTGAACATTCTGGTCCCTGTACCATCTTTGACCCGTTTGTATACTAGTGCAGCATAACTTTCACTGAAAACCGTCTTTCCATTGTTTTCGTGCTGGTATTATACAGTTTCATATTTTTAACTAAATAAGTATCTTGGAGCCATGATGTCTGTAGATAAACATGATACCTCTCCGATTTTTAGTTCTTTAATCAATTTCTGCTGCATTTCCCTATTCATTTGTGTACTAGGTGTTGTGTAGTGGTGTCAGATCCAGTAAGACTAATGGCGGCCTGTTGAGCAATGCAGAAGTTAACTTTAAGGACTCCATTTGAATATTCATTATATATTTTTAACAGAAGTGGAATACTTTAAACTCCACTCGCGAATATCTCTCGAAATCGAGAAGCTTCCAAGTCTCTTTTTTTTGCTAGCGAGTAACAATGTTATCTAACTCATTACGAGTGCAGATATATCACAGAAATAGAACCATTCCAACAGAAGAAAATAGATCACGCAATTGAGTGTAAAATGGGGCGATATCGTTATAGATGATAACGGTTCTTCTTCTTCGTATTAATATGGTTTTTATAGTCAATGTCAGAAAGAGTTCCATCGTAGAACGTAATACTATAAGTAACACAATACTAAAAATAAATTTATGCGCCAACTTTCTTCATTAACAAATAATTCGAAAATATTCAAGTGAAGTAGGTACCCATTTCGACTAATAGTCGTAATGTATAGGTATAGCTAAAATACTTGTTAGTACAGTTTAGTTTATTAATTCATTATTAGGTATAGTATTTTTTCTTAAATGATGCCTTTTTTATTGAAGCTATTAATATTCAGTTCAACAATCCTGCAAATTTGGCAAAAATTTTGGTCGTGATTCCTTGGTTTCTATGGAATCAAGTATATTATCTGTTAAAATTTATACGTTAGTGATACTTTCTTTTATAAGTCAAGAGTGATAAATTAAACAAAAATGAATTTGTTTAAAATTGAACGCATTGGATTATTAATAATGGTTGCATTCGATAATCTTAGGAGTACTCATGCTGAAGCTTGTCATGTATTTAACGACAGTCACCCAAACAATCCTCCAATCAGCAGAGCAGCAGAAATGCCACGTTTGTGTTTATAAACAGATAACTGCAGAAACCGGCATCCTAATTATCCGCCGGTCAACTTAGAAAGTCACACGCAATATAGAGAGAAACCTAATGTTTGGTGTGGAATATTGGACGGGAATGTCATCATTATTCTTCATAATCAGCACGTTAACACCTGTGAGGTACTTAGAACTACCATACTGTTACGAATGGCGCCATCTAGCGACAAAAGCCGTTTAAAAT